>JABUQX010039133.1:45000-52500 GCA_015478945.1 Trachelipus rathkii
TTTCGCGTATCGAATTTTAATAGGGCCAAAAGCTGGGTATTATTATGCTAATCAACTAAACATAAATGATAAAAATCATATTTTTTTTATCTTCAGCTAGCGAAAAGGGCCTTAAGTTTTGGAAAAAAATGACAAAAAACATCAAATTTTTCCTTCACGCTCAAAATATGCAGGTAAATTTTTTTTTTTTTTTTTTTTTTGTTTTTAATAGCGTCTAAATACTTCATTTTAGTTGCTTGATGACAGAAAACGATATTTAATAACCATGCGCTACATTTTGAGTTATAGCAAAATGCATAAAATTTTAGAATTAAGGTGAAAAATTGTTTTTTTTGCCGTTTTGCAAACAGATGCACTGTGGTACTATGAAAAATCGTCTTAATAATTTGTTAATGTGAGTGATTTTATACATTCTGTTTTGATAAGAGTTCATCATTTTGCAGCTCTTCACCCATTTCACAACTTTTTATGAAATGAACCAGAACTCACCAAGAGAAGGTGGCTGCAATTTGAATTCCACCCACACCTTACTTAACCATCCAACCAATTCGGGTGTGCCAAATTATGTTGATTTAGTCAAGGAAGTTGCCTTAAAATCAGATTTTGATAAAATTTGGCATTTTAAATCTTGAGAGAAAAGTTGCTCTAATAGTTATCTCTCTTTTCTTGCCCGCACACTTTTCTGCAGACTATGTGGTAAGTTTGATGAATCTTCCAACAGCTTGGGTATGGCATAAAAAATTTGAAAAATTAAACTCAGGCTAAGTTTTATTATGCAGAACTGGCAAAATAGTCTCTGTTGGCAAGCTTTCCACCATTGGAGGGGGCGGCAGCTTACATTTTGTCCAATCTATCAGTCCATTTTATCAAAATTTATTGACGGAGTAGGTAAAGTTCTAACAACTTCAAATTCGGATTTTTAGTTCTTGCCTATGTACTGTCTCTCAGCCACTATCAAAGCCAACAACATGTCTGTGTGACAGAAGAGCGCGTTTCTCTCAATCATAGGATCGATGATTCATTTAATGTCGTCTGGCAAATGTCTCGTTGATTGAACAACTTAAAAGATGTTTAGGACCATATTTCACTGACTGATATCTCTTAGCGTCGAACCAGACAGGAGCATATGTCTTCACAATTGTAATTTACTATCATCTTGAGTTTGTTTGTAGGACTTCTTCGGGAAATGAACGACCTTAAGACACGGTTTGCACATGTCAGCCATCGGGAGTGACTGAGAGGTTCAGAATCTCTTACAGCCAGATCTGGAGCACATTGTCTTCTATGGACTACTCTGACAATATCCAGAAGGTGCTGTTGTTCTTTAAGATCAGTTTATTTACTGTGATTTCATCTAATTAAATTGCTTTGAAATTTATAACGAATTTCTCACAATCAGGCAGTTGTTTGCCGATTTTCCCAGAGAATGGCGCTGGTCCCGTCGTCTCTCCGTCCAAGTATCCAAATAAATGTCTGAATGGTAGCTCGTTGTGAAGTAAGGAAATAAACTACTACAATGGGCGCTGAATTTTAACCCATTTTCCACCCTGTGTTTGTTTCTGTGCCATCACAACCAATAGCTTTCAGCTCATTAATGTCAATATCAGCATGTTTCAGGTGCTTAAGAGTGCAATTAGCTATTTCACTATTGACTACTCGCCGGTGTGACGTGACCGACATATTGCCCACCAGGCTCACGAATCACGCTAATGTGCTCCTCTTTCCTTACTCTTCGGTATACGTTAGATTCTATTTTTCCTTGGAAGATGGTGTTATCTTTCTACTCAATTTATTCCCTTTGTTACTACAGGCCGGTCCATATATTGTCCATAGCCTATCGTGTTTTCTGTTTTCCCCTTCTTATCTTCATTTTTATTTATCACTAGCGACGTATCTTTTTTCAGAACTAATTCCAAGATCATGCAAGAACATGCAGATCATTGGAGATGTAGAGTGGAACTAAAGACAAATTAATTTAACTTCTTTCGTGAGGAATTTTCGAGTAATTTCCATCACGAAGTGTCATGGTCAACTTTAACAGTTTTTCGCAATAATTCTAGTTGTTTTCTCTCATTTCTTTTCTTAAGTTTCTCTGTTTCTTGTTTATCTAGACTGCCAATGAAGGCAATCCTGGTTGTTCGCTGATCGTATATAAACTTTCTCTCAATGGGTGGGATCTTTTTCACAATTACATTCTACAACTACAGAGCACTCACAGGCACCTGCCTTTTTCCAACATACACAAGAATATGTCATAGCACAATTGAACGCTGCAATATCAAATAGCTTTGATTTCGCTTCAGCCACAAATTCCTCTATTTTTTTCTTAAACCTTTCTTTTCCTGTCTCTGTTATACGATTTTCTTAAATTATAATGTGCATCATGGTTGGCTTTTATCATTTACACAACCCTATTACAAGTCACCACTGGAATGGAGGCTTTACAATATATTATCTTTTTTGAGTAGCAACACTATCGGCTATTGTTGAAATGTTACTTTTTCTTTGAATCCGATGAAATCGTATTTTTATAGCTTTCTTCAATGCAACTTAGTTGCACGACCTCATATGTCGGTGAATTTGCTCCGCTTAGTTCTTTAGATAAACCGAAAATAGGATAACGGTGCGCCTGTTTTATCCCCGTCATTAACAACTTTTTTTTTGAGGTCGCCATCTCACATTATTCTTCACCACTAACCGAAAAAAAGTCACGCGAAAAAACACTAAAATGTAGAAATGTTCCATTCACTCACCCATTGTGATTTGCTATTACACTTTAGCGCTGCAACGAGATGTTCTCAAGCGGCAAGCAAAGTAGCAAAAAAGTGATAGACACTACAGATAGAACGGAAAGAGTAGAGAATGTGTCGTGAAAAGTTTGTTTGATGTTAGCCTTGCATAATGTTCATGCTCAGTTGATCATATCACGATCCAGACACGTTCAGAATAATAGCAATAAGCAAGTTTATTTGCGATTTAGGTTTACAAATATAAATAATACATAATAGTTATCTCATTTATTATATTTAGTAAAATAATGCTCATATTTCGTTATTATTCAAACTTAGAAAATTTTAGCCCTAATGCGTGAACTCAAAATGAAGCGTGTGATTTTTGAAAATATCTTTTCTATTATCATAAAAATGAAGTACTTAGACCTTATTAAAACTTAGCCTGTGTTTTAGCCCTAAAGGTAGAATTTTGGTATTTAATTCATTGTTATTGTCAAAGTGAAAAATTCAGGAATTCTGAAGAAGAAGTAGGAAAGGAAAGATAAAGTAAGTGAAGAAGTACTACATAAATAGCAAATACTTTCGAAGACACTTCGAAGGTTTACATCATATATTGCTTTATATTGCTAGAGAATAACATATAATTAATTAATTAATTTCAGAAATTAAAATTTGCAAGATTTTAAAAAATCTGATTTTTAGTTTATTAAATAATTTACTCTTTTATTTTTCACGTAAAATAAGTAAATTCTGCAATTAATTCAAAATTATTTCTGGTGTAGCAGCAAATGTTTTCCCAAGATATGTATCCCTATGTTGGACTTTTAATGAAATTAAAATTAATATTTACTTCTTTTGCTGAGTGGATGGGTAAATAGAACTTCCTTGGCTTAAGTGTGACATTTATTTCAGCAAACCAAAATTTAATAAGAGCAGGTGAATTTTGCGGTTTAGATGGGGTTCCTCACAGCTGCTTTTAACTCCTTTGCATAGCTATGACATTAGTTCATTCAATTGTTGTGACACCACTTCACAAAATTGAAGTGATGAAATAGTGAATATCATTTTTTCATCACATATTCTCAGGACTTTGGTGGCACCTGTTTACCTAGCAGCAAATAGATCCTAGGCGAAAGAAAGACTCTAAAGGAAAGAGATTTGGTGATTACTAGTACAGCAATTTTAACTATTTAGAATAGATCTAATAAAATGATAGGAAGTATAAACCGTAATGTTGCTTAGAAGAGTAATGATGAGATTAATGATGAATCCTAAATAAATATAGTTATGTTAGACTGTTAATTGAATATTTATAGAAGTTTGATACCATACCTAAGAAATATCATCGAAGTACTTGAAGCAGTAGAACACAGAGCTACAAGAATGACTTGATGTTTTGTAAATAAGAATTAAGAGATGAGTTTGAAGGAAATGGACATGTTTTCAATGGAGGGGAAATTTCTTAGTGGGGATATGAATTACGTTTATTCAAAATTTTTATATCTCAGATCTAGTGAGAAGAGGTAATTCATCTTACAAGAAGAAATAGAGGTGCCAATAAGCAAATTGAAAAAAAAATAAACATTTTGTCAGGATTTGAGAAATTACTTCAACAACCGAGTATTTAATGTTGAATTGGTCTGTTTGAAGATATAGCTAATAGTTCACTTACAACATTTGAATACACTGTTGGTTGAATAAGTATATAAATTGATTTGAATATTGTATAGTTAGTATGTATTGTTGTTCTTTTTTATTTTATATATATTTCAATAAAGCCTTATTTGAGCAGTAGATGTATCATCAATTTACAAATTAAAAATAAAAAATTCCATACCTGAATTTATAGGATGTTGACGGTTGTGGTTGAGTATTTTATGCAGTAATTGTTCAGTATCTTCTTTTTGACTTAAATTGCATGTCCTAAGAAGTGGGGTGGTGATGGTTGTAAAAAAAATATTTATGCCATTTCATTGACAAAATTTCGCAACAAGCCGAAACCGGAATAAAATTGGAAATTTCGGTACAACTCTCTAATATATATATATATATATATATATATATATATATATATATATATATATATATATATATATATATATATATATATATATATATATATATATATATATATATATATATATATATATATATATATATATATATATATATATATTAAAATAAAATAGTAAATAAAAAGATTATACAAACGTTTTGGGACTACGTCCCTTTTCAAGCCAAAGATAAGAGAGAGCTAAAAAATTTAAAAGAAGCTAAAGCGAGATCCCGAGCTCCAAGGAAGGCGATTAAAACAAAGAAGGTAGGTTTCATAAAAATAAAACTATAAAAACTCTCCGGCAACTCGCAAGAAGAACCGAACTACCATCTCAAAAATAAAAAAAAATAAAAATAAAATTTTGAACCTTGAATCGAGACAAAAACAACAATCTCTATATAGGGTTTTATACAAGAGTCATAATGTTTTCTTACAGCAATCCAGCCATCTTTCATATTTTGAAATTGATTTTAAACTATTTAGTGCAAATTCGTCCACATCTAAGCTTACTGGTGAGATGGAGGAACCCATGAAAAGACCCGATGTTAGACGATAAAAATTATCATTGAAAGTAAAATAATTATACCCTATTTAGAGAGCAATTCATGTCCATAAAATAAATAAATACATTTTTTGATCTTTTACAACATTGCCTAGAGTAGAATTATTTTAGTTTCAATGATACTTTTTATCGCCTAACGTCGGGTCTACCCATGGGTTCCTCCATCTCATCAGTGTTGACGAATATTTTTATGGATTTTTTTTTGGAACGGAACTCCTCCCAGGTTATTTAATGTCAGGCAAGAACTGCTTTAGCTACGTAGATGATACTTTTTGTGATTTTGGATGAGGGTGCTGATATTGAAAATTTAATTAATTAGTTTAATAGTCACATCTCATCCATAAAATTTAGTTATGAAACTGAAAGTAATGGCAATATTCCATTTTATATATAGATATATTTTAAACGAACTAATTCTAAGCTTGATTTAGCGTTTACCGCAAACCTAACCATTTATTTGACTATCTTCACGCTTTCTCAAGTCGTACAATATCTACAGAAAAAGTTCCGTAATGTTGGGCATTTCCTCCATGTCTACTGCTTTTGTTCACCACAATATTTATAAAATGAATTATCTCTTTTTAATTTTTTACACTCTCTTATCTTTGGTTTGAAAAGGAACGTAGTCCGAAAACGTTTGACATAATCATTTTATTTATTACTGGGTTATTCTAATTTATGTTTTAAAATCTGTGATTATTGGAATCATAATATATATATATATATATATATATATATATATATATATATATATATATATATATATATATATATATATATATATATATATATATATATATACTACTGTATATATATATATATATATATATATATATATATATATATATATTAGTGTGTGTATGTATGTGTGTGTGTATGTGTGTGTGTGTGTGTGTGTGTGTGTGTGTGTGTGTATATGTGTGTGTGTGTGTGACTTTGTGTGGTTGAATAAATTTTTAAGTTTTATACTGAGATTTGAATGAACTCTTTTTTTTTTTTTTTTTTTTTTTAGGTTAATTGTAAAAGCGAAGAAACACGTCAATGAAAACAATATTATTTAAAAATCAAATCAAATTGGAGATGAACAAGGCTTCGACATATTTTTCAAATGAAGTAACTAATATGGGAATGGTTACGCAGGTCAACACAATTTTCGGAACTAGAAAAGTGCTTACGTTCTACTAGTATTTTTCATGCTGAATCAAAAATGTATTTCAAAATGACCTATCACGTGATATTTTTAAGTTATCACAGCTTAAATTTATGCATTGTATAATTGCAATATAAGAACATATAAGACCTACAAACTTTTTAATATTGTTTTTAGTTGACCCGTTTATTTGTGTCTGATTTCCAAAATGATTAACGCTGTAGGCCTAACTTTATTGTTCAATATTACAACTGCCATTAATGCGGCAAATATCAACCCAAACGTTGAGATTAAAGTAATATGACGGAATATCGATTTTTTTCCGATTATCGGTTATTTTTCATACCCATGTTTAATGACGTAAACTCGATGCCATATATAAGGCTTTTGGTTTTTGGTTTTCATTTTCTAAGTAAACACAAATTTACTGTGTATACTTAACAAACTTATAATAACCTAAATTTAATGGGTCCTAAACCGAATTTTAACCTTAAAAAAATTGTAAATTTTGTAATTTTTTTTCTCATTTGGCACGTTGCATAATTATTTTATCGAAAAATCAATTGTCATTAGAAAAATCGATGTTTTTACATTATGTTAATCTCGACAATTATCAAAACATTATTGTTGTACTTTGGGATTTCAGGAGTGTCTTTGGATTCTAAGCAGTAAGGACTCTACTCCTTTTCTGCTCTAACCAGCTGAAAGCTAACTGACACAAAACTCGTCTATGATGTTTGGAACACCCAGACCCTAATGCGATCTCAGTTCAACTTCTGCAGTATGTTGTCCGAAAAAAAAGCTATAATGCTGATCTTCATTTCTGGCTCTGTATTCATATACTCTTCAGTATACTTGGTTAACCTTTTCTGGGGAACTGTCCATAGTATTAAAAATATTTCAATAGAGTCTGCAACGGAGCTTCAATTTCCAACTATTCCTCTTTCGTTATCTAGGCGTGCCCTAGTCTGATTTCTTTTGCGGTATATCTTTTACAGCT
>JABUQX010039133.1:62500-77500 GCA_015478945.1 Trachelipus rathkii
CTCGAATATGATGGTAATAAGTTCGTAAAGGGTGTCTGGGGATCCCCCGTAGGGGTCAGCCAGAAGAAAAGCACAGAGTGCGTGACAGAAGAGGAAGAAGAAGGAGAAAAGGAGGAAGGATGAAGGAAGAAGGAAGAAGAAGTCTCATGTGTCGGAGCAAATGAGCCATAGCCTGCACCGGTGCTGGAGCCGGTGCGGTGCCGAGTTAGTAAACATTCTTTTAATAATACAATATCATTACTGTTCACATAACTGATTCTGTTCTAACATGTACATGTCGTCATTTGTATTGCATCTTGCAAAGATAACCCGTTTTCTAAAGGTTGAAGACTGACATTTATATTTTCAAATCTTATATTCTTTTGATAAACGTCAACTAAATTGTTTGCTATTTTTATTTTATAAGTTTCATTTTACATTTACTCTTTATTTTCAATTTAATTTTTTTAATTTATTTTCAAATTTTTTATTATTTTTTATTTATTTTTAATTTTATTTTTAGAAATTATTTTGTTTTAAAATTTTTTTTTATTTATTTATTTTAATTTTACCTATTTAAATTTATTTTTCAAACTTTATTTTTTATGTTTCATTTTACATTTACACTTTGTGTTTAATATTTTTTTATTTATTTTTAATTTTATTTTTAGAAATTATTTTTGTTTTAAAACTTTTCTTTTTTAATTTATTTTAATTTTACTTATTTTAATTTATTTTTCAAACTTTATTTTTTATAAGTTTCATTTTACATTAATACTTTGTTTAATTTTTTTTTAATTTTATTTTACATTTATTTTGTTTAATTTTTTTTTCAATTTAATTTTTTTTAATTTATTTTCAAATTTTTATTATTTTTCATTTATTTTATTTATTTTTGTTTTATTTGCTTTAAACATTTTGTCTCGTACTAAAATTTTTATGCTTTTCATGTTCACGACGTAAAAATTTAGCGTTTTCACTTACCTTAAAGCAGTAAATCAGTAAATCAGTAAATCAAAACAACACTCACCATGATCTATTGATCTATTGATTCAAGTCACATTTCGAGTATCATTTTGGGTAAATATAACATTTTTTATAAGTTCTTTGCATACTGACCAACGTATATATGCTAACGTAAGCACGAATAAACTGCTAACATTAGCAAAGTTCCATACTTAACAACAGTAAGTAACTAGCATTACATACAAAGAGTAACCTACTCACACTATTTCAAGCATGTCTCTAACATATCAATGTTAATTTTACATTAACATAGTAATATTTAACAAAGATTTATCGTATCCTGGCGCCTAACAACTGTACAGAACTAAGAATAAATGCGACACACACAAACACGCACACACACAAATAAACTGCTAAGATTAGCAAAGTTCCATACTTAACAACAGTAAGTAACTAACATTACATACAAAAAGTAACCTACTCACACTTTTTCAAGCATACCTCTAACATATCAATGTTAATTTTACATTAACATAGTAATATTTAACAAAAATGTATCATAATCTAACATGACCATTATACTGAACGAAGAATAAATGACACACACACACACACACACACACACACACACACACACATATCTATTGATCTATTGATCTATTGATTCAAGACAAATTTCGAGTATCATTTTGGATAAACATAACATAAAAAGTTCTTTATATACTAACGAACGAATATATGTTAACGTAAGCACGAATAAACTGCTAACGTTAGCAAATTTTCATACTTAACAACAGTAAGTAGCTAACTTCACATACAAGAGTAACATATTACTACTTCAAGCATATCTCTAACATATCATGTTAATTTTGCATTAACATAGTAATATTAACACAAAGATTTATCAGTATCTCTAGCCTATATACTGTAGTGAACTAAGAATAAATACTACACATGCACACACACACACACATTTTACATTAACATAGTAATATTTAAAAAAAAATTATAATAATCTTACCTTATTATCATACTAGCAACGTGTAATAACGCTAACATGTAACGTTTCCGCATGTCAAATAACATATCATAACCTGAACTAAGAATATAAATGGCGTAGCAAGCTAACATACCTTACGATCGAATAAATGGCTAACATTAACAATGTTCCATACTTAACAGCCTGGTAAAGTAACTAACATTGCTCACAGAACGTAACCCTATTCACACCTTTTCAAACATACTCCAACATATCATTGTTATTTTAAACATTAACATAGTAATATTTAACAAATTTTATAATAACTCACCTAATTATCATACAGACCAGCGAACGTATGCTAACGTAACAAAGGTTAGCATATCCAATAAAGAAGTAACATATCATAACCTGAACTAAGAATGTAATGTACAACGACAAACCTAATACGCATTAAACACGCCTTTTCTTGTTAAAGTTCCCTACTTATCAAGGTAAAGTAGAGTAATATCTCCACTTTTCCAACATATCATCAGCTGCTAAAGCAGTATTATCTAACAAAATCCATAGCGATGTCAATCTATCAAGATACCCAGCATCTTGAACCATGAATTGATGCTACCTTCATCAAAGTATTGCATATCAAATATAACATGATTTTGAACTATGAATAACAAGCTAGACATTAATTATAAGCCAAACATAACATTACTCCAGCAAAAACTTAACTTAAGCCCAGGTTTCTAACACATCATCGTCACTAACAGTAATATCTTACGAAACCTATCATTTCTCCTTGATCAGTGTTAATTTTCATAGTATTATTTAGCAAACGTAACAAAATTAAACATAGCCTAACACATCTAACCTAACACCTACGATGGGCGAAAACCTACAATAGATAATAAAATTTGACTATAGACCGAACTAACATTTGCACCTTTGAATAGGTTCTCAACCTACACGTATTTACACAGCAAAAACATAATCCTCCCTGCTTTTCAAATCATATCGTAACTTGGCTAAAAACAGTATTATCTAACAAAATTCATTAACACAAAGTGTCCAAGCTATCAAAGACACCAGCATCTTGAACAATGAATTGATACTACCTTCATCAAAATTGTCTTACATATCAAATATAACTTCGACATTTTGAACTGAATAACTGTAGGCAGTGTAATTCTCTGTCCAAACTAACATTACTCCAGCAAACGTAAACCCACGTTTCTAACACGTCATCACCAACTAACACAGTAATATCTTACAAAACTATCATTTTTCTAACAAAGCTAGTATAACCTAACTTGAATCTAAATACCCTGAACTACGAATAAATGCTTAAATTAACAATCAATGTACAGACTATCCAAAAGATTGAGATGTTTTCGAGGTACATTAAACAATAATTTAACTTAAGCAAAAATTACATAAATGTGTAAAAGTAGTACATACTCTATTCATTTTCATAAAAAGATGTCTCTTACATCTAACAAACTAACCTACCTAGAAATAATAGATTAATCGAACTTATAACATTCTGTGTTACATAAACATATCATCGTGATATATTCTAGCAGGCATAACATATCTTACGTACGAATAAACAGTCAACATTAACAAAGTACACTGATTAATATCAGTAAGTAACAACCACAGTATCACAAAGCGTAACCTACTCCCTTACACCCCTACAAAGAAACTAACTATCATACTTACCAAGGTTTGATTATATATGACACAGATGTTCAGTTAGGCTTACACTGTAGGCTTAATAGGGTTACTTTCATACATAACAAAGCTTTCACGAATTTATTTTTGAAAAACAAACGGAGCCCATGATTTATTAACCTATATAACAAAAAAATGTTTTGAGTAATCTTTTTCAAGACTCCATGCAAATTCACGAAATTTTCACCCTCACTATATTTTTAATGAATCTGGTTTATATTCTCTTGCCATATGAAAAGGGTGTTGACTGTTTGAAATGATTATTTCCTCTATGATAAATAGAAGGTATTGATTATGTTGAAAATAGAAAATTCATTTATAATACAAAATCTATAATAAAATGACATGATCTAAAATGGGCAAAATCAAAATCCATTTATAATAAAAATAAAAATCTGTCTAAAATGACTACTTTGATATTCTTAATACGAATTTTTTTGCTGACTTGAATAATAAAAAGAAACTTATAACACGAGAAATATGTTCTATTTGTAATAAAAATGTTATAAATCTTAAAATTCATGAGAAAAGTAAAATTCATCAAAGAAATTTAATACAATGTTATTATAAAAATTGTCGTAAAGGAATTGAAAATAATTTTAAAGCCTATTGTTATACAAATATAAAGATGATTGATCCTAAAGAATTTATTAATAATATGATGAAAATGATAGAAATTAAAATTCTTGAACAAAATTGGAAAAATTTAAAACTAAGTTTATCACTTCATGTTGAATTTTATAAAGATTTACATGACGGAAGAACATCAATAATTTCAAACTGGTTCAACAGTGGAACTATGACAAGCATAACTGATATGACTCAAATAAAAGAGATTGTAGTTGAAATGATTAATATAATTGAAGAAAAAACATGTAAATTTACAAAAGAAGGATCAGGATAGATTATCAATAAACTTTTAGAATTTGAAATTTAAGTAGCATATAAACCATTAAGAGACTCGTCAGTTATTGAAACTACATCGAAATATAAGAATCCAAAATCTGGGTTAATTAATATTCAAAGCAAAATGGATAATGAATGTTTCAAATGGTGTATCTCAAGCTTCTGGTTGCTTAGATGACGGTTAGAATTATAAACTTTCTAATAAAGTACAAAAAGAATCAGAATTTTTTTTTTTTTTAAATTTTAGAATTCCCAGTTGAACTAAAGCAGAATTTGAGAATCAAAATAATATGTCTGTTGAAGTATTTGGATGGGATGAGAAATAAATCTATACCCATTAAAAATTACTAATATTATGAAAGATAAACATATTAATTTACTTTTAATAAAAACATGATAAAAATAGCCATTAAAAGATAAGTACTTTTATTGATAAGTTAAATGAACATGAAACCTATCCGTATCGATTCCGTTTACATAGTTTTTATAGAAAAGAATTATTAGATAATTATATACCAAATCGTAGAGCTCATACACCAGTAAGAATAGAACTAGTTGAAGGTCCGGTAGAATTTAGAAATTACCATAAACAAATTAAACATCAATTTGTAATATATGCAGATTTTGAAAGTACTCTACAAAAAATACAAACAACTCAACCAGATCCGAAAGAATCTTACACGATAAATTTTAAAAAAAATTGAAGCTATACGCAATGTGACAAAGTTGATAAATATTCAAAATTTGAATTATATGGAGGATCAATATTTCAAATATTAAAGTAGTAATTAGGTATCAAGTTATCAAAATTTATTAAGGGTTTCATATTTAATGAATCACCTTTATACATGTCATAAATATATAATATTAAAACTGTAAAGTTTTTATTAAGTTATTATATTTAAAACATAAATCTATCAACAACTACAACCTGCAAAATATCCTTCGCTTGCATAACGCAAAGTAATATATAATTGAGACCGAGGTCTTTTTTTCATATATATTTACTTTATTTATTTAATTTATTCATTTATTTCGAAAAAATTATAATATAATATTTTTTAAAGTATAATTCAGTTACTCGATACGCCGTTTATAAAAGGAACCTAAATCAAGTTTAAAAGGGCAAGGTTTTATTGACTTTAAAATCCTAACTTATAAGTATGATTTGTACGAACCAGAAAGGTCGAGGTGGGAAATGAACTGATAACGAGAGAGCGTTGACTGGTTTGAAGGAATAAATTTTTCCTAATATATCATAGGAGCAAAGAAGAGTTGAGTGATTGTCGTTGGCGCACGAGACACGCACAGTAAGTAGTAACACTTATGCATTTCCACGTCACACCAAAACATCAGGTAAGCTTTATTCTTTCTAAAAAATATTCATGATATATACTGCAGCCAGTTAAAAAATATATTACTAATTAATATGAGTAATAAAATAATTGCGGAGAATTAATTTATAGACTTGGTCAATTTCCTCCTTTTTAATTAATCATCAGAATATGTGGAACAATGTGATCTATCTTGAGGATGTTTGGATACTCATCTTATTAAAGTTCTTACTACTTAATTTCGGTTCTGATCTCTTGCCAAGATATACAGAGATTGCTTTCGGCACTAATTTTTTGTAGTTTCTCCAGTTCGTTTTCCCTTAAGTATATTGAAATTTTAAACATATTTATTTTACTAATTTTAAATATTCTTATAGTAAATAAATCTCATTAATTTATTTTTTATTGTTTCTTGACTTACTTAATCTTCATATAAAAAAAATTCTCGAACAAGAAAATTTTAACTTTTTCTGTTTATATAATTTTAGTACCTCTAATTTAAAGATTCAAACTAAACCTTTACTAATATTTCTATTCTTACTATTCCCTTTCCCCGTACAACCAATAAGCATTTACCTGCTAAACAGGAGGTATATATTTCTTCAGAAAATTGAATAATTAGTTAATTAGACATTTGTCAGGTAGCAGATATAACTGTATCTAATTATCCATATGGTAGCACTCGGTTTTGATTTATGAGCTCAAGTAATGAAATAGACTATTTTCAGATATTTAAGAAATTATATATAATCTTGTAAGCTGAAAAGGCTAAAAGATAAATAACGCTTAATATATATGAGGATGAGTGTGGATATATATATATGAATATATTATATATTAAATATATTAATATATATAATATAATATAGAGTATATATTAAATTATATATATATATTTATATATAATATTAAATTAATTATATAAAATAATATTATTAATAATTAATATTATAATTATATATATTAATATATATATATATATATATTTAACTTATATATATAATATATATTAATAAATATATATAATATATATATATATATATATTATATATATATTAATATATATATATATATATATTATAATAATATATATATATATATATATATATATATATAATATACACTAAGGTTGTATATATAATTAATATGTTGTGTGTGTGAGTGTGTGGTGTGTGTGGCCATGGTCTCACTCATACGCCTTCTTTTTAAATGACACCATTCACTTTCGTCTTTTTGTCACGTGACATCTATTTCTAACTCTTTAATTAAAGTGGTGTGATAGTTTGTGCTTTATCCAATTGGTAGTTACGTTGAGTATAGTTTTGTGAGAGGTGTATAGCTCACTTAATAATATATAATATATAAGAGGTCGATTAGCTCTCAGGGATAATACTTTATAAGCCCCCCCCGCTCGATTAAAATTAAGCAACATAAACTTATTAAAATTTATAATCTAAAAATGGAACGCAAGCTTAGATTTTTATAGTATTTTCACGTGAATAACTTGACTTCATAATAATGGATAGAAATCATTCCTAAATTAATCTATACGTAATATCGGAATACAGCGATAGTGAACACCTATATAGTATATATATATAATATATTTTATATATATGTATACTAAATAAATATATAAAGGCCGTAAGTACCTAAGAGGATGAGAAAAGGGTTGACATAGATGATTAAAAGTGAGCTAATAATTAGTAATCTCACTTCCATGAAGGAGATCAAGGAGGAACAATTAAAATATACGAAAAATATATATAATACATCATAGTACAGTACAATACATAGCTATCGTAAAATTTCATCAGTAAATAAGAATAGTGGAGACCTATTTTCTCTTTAGTTTATCTTATCGTAGTTGTGTATATGGAGGGGGTTAGTCTTAGTAAATGGCTTTAATGGGATGAGTATACTAGAACGATGGAGAATTGAGGCCCTTAATTTGTGCTTCAGATTTCACTGCAATACAATTCTAAATATAATTGTTGGATAATGAGATAATTATAGTTAGGATATCTACACATCAACACTATACTATAATATACTATATTCAGTACGCAGAAAAATCCAAAATTTAATTATCTAAGCCTTTACCGGCTTAGCCACTATAGTTTCGCTCAACATTAGAGTCAGCCATCAGTAAATTAGATGACTAATAATCCCTAGTAGGTAATACGGCAGAATCAGCAATATACTAATCTGAAGGTCCTTCTTATTGAGTCTGAAAAGAACTTATTAAAACTCTATAAACACCTATAACAGGTATAGCGTTCAAAATTCTCATAACCTACTTATAGTGTTAAAAAGTCTTTTCGGGAGGAGAACTAGATCCAGTTACTTCAAGTTATTCGATCTATTATGCTCTATATATCATTTTTGTAAAAACATCATATACGTATGAGTTTGCAGTACAGTGACCTAGTCTATCTTGATAAAGCTGACAATGCTAATCTAATATATTTGAAATTATACTCACCATCTTTCCGTGCATTAGTCACTCATGAGATAGGATGTGGAGCAACCTCCCAAATAAATAAACAGACGCAAATAATGAGAAATAGCTTATTACAGATATTGATAAATAGAATACTATTAATTATCTGGACGAAGCTACTTATTATTATTAGGTACATATAATAGTAAATTATCATTATCATTATGACAATATTACCAAAATAATATTACTAGCTTCATCACTGCTATTGTGAGATTTCTAAGAATATATCTTGAATAATAGCAGTTGTAAGAAATCATTCCCGTAACAGAGGATAATGGAGTCTCAATCACTCCACTAGAGTTAAAAATGAGTTATCGTAGAGTGCGGTATAATATCAAATTTGGATCAGGAGTATAATATTTATATCAGAGTAAATTCTATGTTAATAAACTTATCACCGATATGTCACAATAATATCTGGTTGTAATAAGTTATACTCATCAAAATTTCTTAAGAAGAATACTGAATATATGATACGTTAGCCTATAAATGTGGAGTATAGTCCATATACATCTGTGAATTAAATATTATTTGAATCAATATATCAATAATTAATCTGAAACAAATTTCGAAAATCTATTGGAAGGATGAAGTAATAATAAAAATACTACTCTTTATCTCTTCTAAACTATCCCAATAGAGAAGCTAATATTCTTCACCCCAATCAAATAAGTAAAGTAACCTCTTCTTATAAATGTATCTGAAAGTTTTCAAAAAAGAGCTCCATGTCACTAGGAGCGATAAACCAACTTTCTTTATCCAGAGCATCTAAAGCTAACAAACGAAGTACCATACTCTAGAGTTAAATGTTAAGCTTGTGGAGGTAGCTATCATTCAATTAGTTTCCTTCTTAGTATTCGATATCACCTATCCCAATCTATACGGTCAGGTATAGAAGAGAGTAGCTGCACTAGAGTGCCTTATAGACATATTGAGAGGCCTGCTAGCATGACTAAGTCGATACTAAACACCACAAAGAACATTATTATGTTCCATACAAAAGACTTATGTGTCTTTAAATAGCTTATCTTATGATCGTCATTGTTGTTATATAAAAAGCAAATAGCTCACTATCATCTGCTCTTATTGCTTGTTATTCATAGGTGTAAGCTATCCAATAATAACATAAGGGATATAAAAGACTATACTATACCAAATCATCCACATTGAGAGATTGAAATACACTTCTACATCGCGTTATGATATATATATATATATATATATATATATATATATATATATGACAAGACTCGAATTGCACGTAAAAATAATGTAGTTTAAAAAATATAATAATTCATTTTAGCTTTGCAATATCAAGATCAATTATATATTTACCCAACCTTCTCTAAATTTGCAAGTGAACTACTAGCAATCATTTCCACAACAAACTATTTGAAACAATAAGTACTCAGTTACTAAAGAAGTGTTATCTCAATTTACGTCAAAATTCTTTTTTTTAATTTTCTTATTCTGACCTTTTAGTTCTCTGATCATTGGTTAAAGTGAAGAACTTACTCTCTTCAAACGAGCCAACTGATGAAATAATTTTTATATGCTTAAGAATCATATCCTTTTTAAGAAAGATCACTTGTAGAAAAAAATTTGCCTATCTGTATCCATCTTATCCCATGACTCATATTTGCTAAAAAAAAGTAAATCATTATAATGTTCAACGTTATACAGACTCAATCAAATCAATATCCTTTCTTAGAGACGTGGATCAAACTTTTAAACAGTAATAAATTAACAACCTATCATAACCTATCACATTAACACTTGCTTATTCTTATAAGAACCATTACGGTTTAAATTAACAGATTTGCATCAAATTAAAAGCAAAATGAGGATTTTGCGACCTCTAAAGAGTTGATTTCGAGCGATTTGCTCTATCTCATTATTTATTTTTTATTGGCACATGCAAAATTATCAATGACATATTTTTTAAGAAAAATTAAAAACCCTTTGCTTAAATGAGTTAAAGATCGAAAACCAAAATGTTAATGAGAGGCGAAAATTTTAATTGTGTTTACGAAGATGATGTTATATTTGTGACTTTTCGTCATACAACCAACAAAAGCAAAGAATCAATAAAAATAAGTATTTTCCATATATTATCATACTAAGGTATTAGAAAATAATATCCGAAAAATAGGAACTAAGTTGTGTTGCATAATCTTTGCAGCCTTCCAATGACGTTGACTGTTACACCGTCAATGACGCCCTCTGTAGATGATTAATTGAAATAAACCGACCATCAACTTTGAAACTTTGTCGCAATGTGTATTTTTAAATTCTCGATTACGTAACTAAATTTGACAATTTGACAATTTTTTGCAGAACAAACACCAGAACAGTTGGAGATGATTGCCAATTACGATTCAGTACACCACGTTAAATATATATATATATATATATATATATATATATATATATATATATATATATATATATATATATATATATATACTTATATATATATATATACTATATCTCTATATATATATATATATATATATATTACCTTACTTTCTCACCCCTGACCACCCTGACCCTGCCACCTCCAGAGATATTATGTTCCACGTTGTTCTATGTTGAGAATTACTTACACAGGAGAAAAGAAGTGGGATATGTCCTCCGGAACTTGTTTACAGTTTTGGCAGATGCATGTGGTGGTTTGGTTAAGGCTGAATCTGTGTTATTAGTATTGCAATTTGGGGTGATTGCCACATCTTAGCTTCAAGGATGACTGACTAGTTCTTGGTAGAGTGAGTTAGATGCAAGTACTATTTCCTGAGGTGAGTGTTCTGTTTAAAAATGTTGTTTTGGTGGTCTGCGTCTTAAGTGGTTTTTCTGTTAGTGTCGATATTATTGGATTGGATTTATTTGGTGTATGTTGTGTTGTTTGGTGGTTGTGGAATATTGTTCGGAATTTGTTTGTAATATTGGGCTGGCGAAGAAGGAGGTTGTTTGAGTCTGTGGTGGGTAGGATTAGAGAGCTCAATGTGGCATGGGTGTTGGAGTGTTCTGGTTTTGGAAAAGAATTGTGTGCCTATTATGTCCAGGTGTGTGTCCCTATGGGTAGAATTTTGGTTTCTTCGTGCAGGTGTTGTGGTGTTGCTGATGTTCATCCTGTTATGATTCTTAGAGCTTTAGTTTGTGTCGTTTAGAGTTTCTTTATATTATTTTTAGTCAGTAGTGGATACCAGGTTGGAGAAGCGTAGTTTAGAGTCTGGGAAATGTATTGTTTGTATATAGTAGTGGATGTTGGTTTATTGTTAGTGAAGTCTGTGGCAGCAATGGTTCTTAATATGTTCAGTTTCCTGTTAGCTGATGAAGTTATGCTGTCTATGTGTTTTGTTAAGGTGAGATGAGTGTCGAGTTTTACTCCGAGGATTTTGGGAGCTTTGTTAAAGGGTATAGCAATGTTGCGTAGGTAAACTATCGGGTTTGTGGTGCCAAGTTGGTGGTCGATGATAATTAATGTGATTGAGGATTTGTTTGGTGAGGCGGACATTCTGTTCTCTGTTAGCCATATTTATAGTTGGTTGATGTATTGTTGTGTCAGGTATGTAGCTGTGTTTAGATTCTGGTGTGTAGGGGCTATGGTGATGTCTGCGTAGGTAGTTATGATTGTGTGATCTGTTTGTGGTTGAGGTAGATTGGCCGTAAATAGGTTGGATAGAGTGGGAGATAGTATTGCGCCTTGGGATATTCTGTTGTTGATGCTTACTGTTCTGGATTTTATATTGTTTGTTTGTATTTGTGCTTATCGTCCTGACAGAAAGTTGGAAATCCATTTCTTTAGGTTAGTAGGAATGTTAGGTTTGTTATTTTGTGAATCAGGTTGTGTTTGGGTATTGTGTCGAATGCTTTGCTGATGCCGATTGCTGTGATTATTTATCGTTTTATGAGTTGGTTTTGAGTTTAGGCCGTTGATTGTGGGTTGTATAATGTTAGTGAGTGCGGTTATAGCTGAGTTTCTTTGTTTGAAGCCGTGTTGGAATTTGTGTTTGATGATGCGTGGAGTTATTTTGCTTAGTATGGTTTTTTCTAGCAATTTGCATAGTGTTGATAGTAGAGAGATGGGGCGATATGAAAAAGGGTCAGAGGGGTATTAGTTTGGTATTAATTAATTATTCCATGGTATTAATTTGGGTATAATGATAGCTTATTTCCAGATAGGGGAATGAAGTTTAGGTTAATGAAGCTTTTATATATTTGTGCTAATTGTGTTAATGCTGTGTTCCCTAGGTATTTGAGGTGTTTGTTTGAGATATTGTCTGGGTCAGTTGCCGGTGAGTTTTTGAGTATCTTTCTTATGTTCTCTAGGTCAGTTATGGTTATTTCTATTCTTGGGTCGTGGTTAGGTTTTATTTTCTTGAGAGCTCTGATGATTTTCCTGTTTTGAGGGTGAGTCGGGTTTTGACTCTACTGCAGTACTTGCAGGAGTATTTGCATTGTTGTTTGTGAGTTTTGTAAATTTTGTTTTTTGCACTTATTCGGGAGTGTGTGTGTGTGTGTGTGTGTGTGTGTGTGTGTGTGTGTGTTGGTTGGTTGAGTTTTTCAGTGTATTTATTGTTTTCCACATTCTGGTGCTGTTCTTGTGTTGGATGTTCTTGGTGAGGAAGGTTTGTATGGTGTCTGAAGAATGTGTTATGTTTTGTAGGTTTGTGATTTGGTTGTTTATGGGCGTTTATCTGTATTGTCGTTTGGAGTGATGTGGGTGTTTTTGTTCTAAGCAAGTTGCGTCGTTTTATTAACTGTTCTATTTCAGTTGTTAGAGTTGGGTTGTATTTTTTTATGTAACCTCTGGGGATGGCTTTGTTAGCTGCATTTTGAATTAGAGAAGTGAAATTTTGTATGGCTTTGTTGAATGTTGATGTGTTAGTGATATTTAGGAGATGTATGTTGTTTCTATAAGGTTGGTGAATAGTGTTCACTCTGCTTTTTGGTAGTTTGTGTATGTTTTTCTGAGTGGGTAGTTTGGTTTGTTGACATTTATATTTATATTTATGTTATAGTGTGTGTGTGTGTGTGTGTGTGTGTGTGTGTGTGTGTGTGTGTGTGTGTGTGTGTGTGTGTGTGTGTGTGTGTGTGTGTGTGTGTGTGTGTGTGTATAATTATTTTTATATGTATATATATATATATATATATATATATATATATATATATATATATATATATATATATATATATATATATATATACTATGTATATTCTATAAATTGCAATTAACCATATACCACTTCCAATTTCATCCTAAAGTTAAAGGAAAGTGAAATCTGAAAAGTGAATGGAGGAAAAATGGTGGAGTGGAAAGATAGTTGCAAATTATGTGGAAAGTAGTAGTAATATTGTAATAAGAGGTAAGATGTTCAATGTGACGTAAAATTGGATGGGAATGTAGTTTAGAATGATATGGAAGTTGAGGAAAGAGAAGAAAACATTTTAAGGAATTACTAAATGCTGGAAGAGTAGATGAGGAGAAAGAAAGGAGGCAAATTAGAATAGAACAGAATATTATGTAGGAAAAGTTTTGAAGTAAATTGTACTACATATTACAAAGGGTAACATCGTGAATGCTTTGAAAAAATAAAAGATTGGAAAATCTTCTTGTTGGATACTAAGCAAGAAGAAATGTTGTAAAAAGGAGTTATTTTTGAAAAAAATTGAAAAACTACCATAATTTTATCTACTCATTCAATCAATATCCAAATTTTAGGATAAATAGTTGTGGGAGATACACCTTTTTAATTTAGATCCTTTTTTTTTGCATACTCAACAAATTTTTTGGCAAAGTTTCAAAACTTTTATTTCTTGAAAATATTTATCATGTTTAGAGACAAACTGCTGCATATACAAAACATTAACCTAAATAAAAAATGTGTATCTTCTCGAACTATTTATGTCCTGAAAATTACATATTTATCGAGTGATTAGAAATGGTTTTTCTCAATTTTTCCTTTATCAAAACCATTTTCAGTTGGGTTTGGATTTCGACCATTGCTGGGACTTGGCTTCAGATATAAAAGAAATAATTAAACAATAACCTTTTAGGTCCTAGACCCACCTTTGTATAGTTCATATTTCAAGTCCCATCGACAAAAATTGTAGGAGATGAACTCTAATATGTCACAAACATGTTTTTTTTAAAATGAAAATACAAAGCAAATCAAGAGAGACACATAAAAACACCTGAAATCGATGCTTTAAGTGTCGAAAAAAGTTGGTTTGCTTTTTATTTGGTGCAAATTAGATGAAAATTAAAAAAGTTATACCAAATTAAAAATCTAAGGATTTTCCCTCCAACACCGAATGCAAAATCGAAACCTCCCCAAGTTTTGTTTGATGATGATAAATTAGCTAATGATATTATGACAGAGGTTGTTTAGATTCAAGATTAGTTCAGATATTGTTTTTTTGGGAAATATTTTAAACCTGTGTTATATATATATATATATATATATATATATATAATATATATCTTGTGGGTGAATATATATATATAATATATAATCATATATATATATATTATATATATATATATATATAATATATAATATATTTGCATTACCTTGGTGGGTGAGGGGATGATTGCT
>JABUQX010039133.1:90000-98258 GCA_015478945.1 Trachelipus rathkii
TTATATATATATATATAATTAAATAGTAGTATATATATAATATATATATATATTTGGGTTTACAACAGAACTTGGTTTAGATATTGCCTAGCTTGATTATAGTAATTAATAAATAATTAAAGTTATAGATGAGGGCAATAGCCATTCAGTCTATATAAAATCAATTTAAATGTTATTTATTATATAAGGTACCTTAGGAGGTTGAGATTGGTTTTGGAAGTTTAATATTAGAACAGAAAACAGAAGTTCTTAAAAGACTAAAAGTATAATTAGTTGTAAACTTAAAATAAAAATTAATTAAATTTCTTTATTCCCATATAATAAGAATTCTCTATAGCGTACAAAAAACTATTACTTATTTATCAAAAAATGGTGCTAAACAAAAAGGCAGCGAGACAAACTTTTTTTTTAGAATCGCACGGTGCAAGTCCGCTAAATTTCCTGACGTCCTTGTCAAACCTCCTGCTAGAGTAACGCTGCCACCTATTCTGCGTAGTCCGCTCAGAGCGGACGAGCGGGACTAGCAGAACTAAAGAGCGGAAGTGGCCCACCTCTGAGATATATATATAGTAGTGATGACCGCTTTTGGGAATAATTATATATATATATAAGTAATATATATATATATGATATATAGTATATATTATATTATATAGAGTATATGTAATATATATATATATATATAGTATATATAGTATATATATATATATAATATATAATATATAGTATATATTATATATATAGTAAGTATATATATATTATAGTATTATTATATATTATATAATATATATAAATATATATATATAAATATATATATATACTATATATATATTATATGTATATTATATATATATATATATAGTATATATACTAGTATATATATATTATAGTTAATAATATATATATAATATAGAATTATATATATATATATATATAATATATATAACTTATTATAATTATATGAGATCAGTATATATACTAATAGAGTAATATAAACCAATATATAATATATATAAATAAATACTATATAAGCTATATATATATGATATATATTATATATATAATATATATATATATATATAATATATATATAATAATAGTATATATAAAATATACCTAATATAATATAATAAATATAAATGTTTAGAGATATAGTTATTATATTAAGGTAAGTGTAAAGGGATAATTCACTGGGTATAAAATATTTTTGACTGTTGACTTAACCAATCTGGCTAGTTTTAAACATTTAATTAGAAACTACCTGGTGACTTTGTAACATCAATACCTTCAAATTACACTTTGACGTAGCATACTTATGCAAGTCAAGAAGTCAAGGATTGAATTCTCTGAACACCGTACACGCACGAATCTGTATCCATTACATGCATAATTCGATGCAACTCTTAGTCCTTCTCAGACTCCGAATATTATTATTATTATTATTATTATTATTATTATTATTATTATTATTATTATTATTATTATTATTATTATTATTATTATTATTATTATTATTATTATTTTTTTATTATATTATTATTATTACTATTATATTATTATTATTATTATTATTATTCATTATTATTATTATTATTATTATATTTATTATTATTTATTATTATTATTATTATTATATTATGTTATTATTATATTATTATTATTATTATATTATTATTTATTATTATTATTATTATTATTATTATTATTATTATTATTATTATTTGTCATAGGTTATAAGGCTATTTATTATTTCAAATACGTTTATAAACTAGTAAAGATAAAGCATCGTCATAGGACTGACCCTACGCCCATTATTATGGAGGTATAATATATATATATATTAGTGATTATATATATATAGCGTTATAGGAGTAGAGGAACGTGATAATTGAAAGATAAGAGAGTAGATAGATAGTAGATATATATGGATATATTAGGAGTATAGTAATATATATAGATATATATATAGAGTATATAGAATATATGAGATGAATATTATATATATTATATGATATATATAGAGATTGATAGATATATAGAGTATTATAGGATTGAGAGTATATAAGAGTAGATGAGACGAGATAAAGTGTATAGTATAGAGATAAGTAGATATTTATTACTATATAAGATATATAGAAGATAGAGAGAAGAGAAGGTTATATATATATATATAGGATATATATATAATATGATATATAGAGAGATGATATGAGTATAGCTATATTGCTACTTATCTATTATCTATCAATAGTAATATACTTATTCTCATGCTTCTATACTGTAAATCATTGATTATAATACTATATATATATTTATATATTATATATATTCCTGTTTTTTTATTTAATTTATCATTTTTATTTGGGAGCAGCGTATTCGTTCTTCGGCACAAATCATTATATACCCGGTTATTGAATTGTAATATCAATAAATTATTTAGATTTTTCTCTATGCAAGATATATATGGACAAGTTAAATTACGATTCTGATGCTACAGATCAAACATCACTCTGATCTAGTTCGAGAATGTCTCCAGGACTGAATTCTCTGTGATAGATTTATCATGGAATCTTATTATTATTATTATTGTGATTATTATTATTATATTATTATTATTATTATTATATTATTATTATTTATATACATATATGAATATATGTGAGTTTATTTATTATTTCATTTAATTATTATATTATTCATCTATTATTATAGATTACTTAAACTTTGTGTCATTTCAAATTCAAGAGAAGCAAAGACAGGGACGTGGATACAAACTAAAGGTTATCATAGAAGGTTGACCCACTTCCACACATTACGGAAGCAAGTAGACGACCTAATATATTTAATTATATAAGACTACTCATAACATATACTAATTACTATAAAGTATACTCCTATAATATATATAGTATATAGCTATACTACATAGTATACAAAATCATATGTATAAGAATATAGTAATAATTATTAATAGTAACTAATAAATGAATATATATATGTAATATAATATATATATATATTTATATATATTAGGTATGTAGAATGGCTGTAATAAGGAATTAATAAACATAAAATGGTTAAAAAGCTTTAGTAACAAACGGGTACTATAAAATTTTATATTTTAATAAAATTTCTTATGTTTATACGAAAAATTATTTTTATGTTGAGTTTATACAAATAATGAAGTAAAATATGTCATATTTTTCCATAAAAATCGTATCAATAAAGTTATAGAAACGTGACAGTGGGAGCGGCGGTAGAGACCCTGAGTTGGTGAGGCTTTTTGTAAAGAGTTACCAGCATTCACAGAGCGAGAATCTATAAGAGGGTAACACGAATCAACTAAATGTTTCTGAAATAAATATATTTTTAAAATAAATAACAACTTTAAACAAAAATATGAAATAAATAAACATAAAATAAATAAACGAAAAAATATTAGTTTAGTTCTACAAAAGAAAATATAATTTTCGCATGATAAAAGAAACTCGCAGAACATGAAAGGCATATATAAAAATATTAATAATAACTATTTACGTTAACTCGATCAAGAGACTTTCAAGAACGTACATAAACTACTGATAATACATTACCAGTATATACTATACCTAATGTATCGATATATATTTACAGAAGCATTTTAAAATCTCATAAATAAGTATAGATATCACTGTATATATATATATTATATATATATATATATATATATATATATATTATAGAGAGACGATGAGAGAGAGAGAGAGAGAGTGAGCATACGCCATACTTCGCAGCGAGGAACATTGCCTCCCATTTTAATGGTTACGGCCTCTCTTCGCATATAGATTGCTTTTTCTGTAATCACTCCATCCTCCACTATTTAACAGGACCACGCTTTCGTAGTCCACATATCCATGTTATCACAACTATATAGACAAAACATCTTAACAGACATACTAAATATAAGTATCAAACTAAATAACTCCCATATATCTAATGGGGGAAGGAAAGAATTGCACCACATATATGTTCCAGAGCATGTCGCATAAAAGGCGACCAAGGGATCACGAAGCAAGCGCGATGAGTTGGGACATATGACAGTGACAAAGAGAGACAGCTGACCCCTAATACCAACAGAACAAATATACGACTCCATGATCTTTGCTAGGATAACACTAGACGCTAGGCAAATACAACAAATGCAAACTCGGACCAACGAGTTACAAGATGACTCGCTACAGAGAAGTTATATGGGATATCATCTGATATCGGCGAAATGAGTAGAGAATGAATCGTGAGAGAGATGGAAGAGGTCACTGGAAATGTCATAGGGAATCAAACGCCCATTGAGGAGAGTGAGGAAGAGAGGGATGAGAGTGAAGTATTTTTTGAGAAAAGAACGCAATTTGATTTGCTCACTGAGTGAGAGATAGAGAACAAAAGGAATGAAAGGAAAACGGTGAAACATGATTAGTTGGCTTTGATTGTTGATATGAGTCGGCTTTGTGGTTGTGGGAGGGGCCTCCTCTGCTGGTTGTGAAATGTGTGTGTATTTGATGGATGTGAAAGGAATGTAGAGAGGGGAGGAAGAGAAGGAGTTGCAGTTTCTGGAATGAGAGAGAATGACTTGTGTAACCAGAGGAGCCATGATGGTAGTCATTTTTGTGATTACTCGCTATGACAAAAGGACTCATGACAACGAAAGATGAGAGCAGAGACAGATTAAGCCAAACAGACAAGCAGAACCAAATACAACAAAGAGGTGGCTAGAAGTTCAAGCTTTTAAAAACTTATAGAGTAATTCGCAATAAAGGCCTAAGGTAGAGTGGTGTGTTTCTTGAACCATATGGTCCATTTGATCCAAACAAAAAAGAGGAATATAGTAATGTTTAAAGAAAGTGCGATTTTCTGACGATGAATTTATACTGATCGTTAA
The DNA here is from genome assembly GCA_015478945.1 of Trachelipus rathkii. Lineage (NCBI taxonomy): Eukaryota > Metazoa > Arthropoda > Malacostraca > Isopoda > Trachelipodidae > Trachelipus > Trachelipus rathkii. The sequence continues at coordinate 94,916 of JABUQX010039133.1, forward strand.
AAAGAATAGAGGTGAACGCCTAGGGCTTCAGAATATTCGAAGTAAGAAGTGTAGGAACGCGATAAGCATACAAATGAATTGATAGAGTGATCAAAAACTAGGACAAAATGGTGAGGACAGTATAAACAGTATAGGTTTTAATGAGCAAAGCAAAAGAGATGTCAGGAGAACATAAATCCAAGAATGGTTGGAAGCGTGATGATTTCTGTGAATAGAGAGCGATATTCGTAGACTAGTAAGCATACTTTCCCTATTAAAAAACAGAAATCTCATTCATAAGGAGACAGTAACTGAGTTCAGGTACTAATGCAATAGTACAAGGTAGAGATAATGTTAATCAAATGAAAGGTAGATTACCAGAGTAAGTCAGAGTCGATGTGCTAGTCAATCAACAGAATCGAGATAGAGGCTCTCAAGTAAATGAGTGTTAAGATGTTAAATCAGTGAGGGGCTTAGGAATGGGATTATCGGAAATGTTCGTACGAGAATCATAGTATGTTGTTTTATGTAGAATTAAAGTAGTGGAGAGGGTCTTGATCCGATTGAGATGGAGGAGAGAGGAATGAGAAGTGATAAGGAATGAGAGGGAGAAAGTGAGGAGAGAGAGAGAGGTCAGAATAAATAGAATAGTCAGAGTAAGAAGTGATAATCGTGAACAAAGAGAGAGAGAGAAGGTAGAAATACGGTAATTGCAGCTATTTAAGATCTAGTGACAACGTTATTCTAAGCATGGTTATTTCATCATCAGCTGATCTGTTTGCGTCTCAGACCCATTTATTGTGTTAGTAACCCAAAAAATCTAGGGTAATAGAAGCTATTGATAAAGATATATTAGTTTTGGCACGTTACGTGTTATCATGCTCTCACAAAACAGAAAGTATACGTGAACTTCTGTATCTCTAACACAGTTAGGGCAGTAGGAGTGGGCGTGAGATATGAGTGAGGAATAATTTCTAACTTTGCCATTAACACAGAGTGAGAGTGGGAGATCACGAATAGAGAGAATGAGAAGAGGAGAGGCAAGGAGGTGGAAGGCAAAGAGAAGTGCGTGGACTTAATATGTAACTAAAAGCGAATTGTGAAGAAGAGTTTCAAGGAGAAAGAATCTTTTGCATTAGTTTTATTACATTAAATAATGAGGAAAAAAAATACATAAAAGATTGTGCAAAAGCGGGTGGAGAGTCGAGAAGAGACGGGAAAAAAAAAGAGAGAGGTAATGAACAGTTTGGAAAGGGAGAATAATGGGGACTCCCTACAACGTTAAGTTAGGGAGTAGAGCGCTTTCTGGAAAGGAAGCGAGAAAGGGTTAAGAAATAAAAATAAGCCGGGATACCAGCCCTAGAATAATATGAAAGAAGGGAGCTGAGTGAGAGAGCATGGGTATACGTTGAAATGATGAAAGTGAGAGACTATTGTAAGGAAAGGTGGTGGCAGGGACATCATCTTCGGGAAAATTCGTGAGAGACGAGAGTAGAGACAGTTGGCGCTAGAATGAGATTGTGATATTGAGAGTGAGGAGACTCGAGAGATGTGTGGAGGTGATTGAGAGTACGACGCAGAGAAAGGAAATAGGGGTATTATTTGGGATGAGAGACAGTGAGAGTATGAAGCTAGAATTGATAAGAAGAAGAACGAAGGAGAGACGAAAGAGTTGAAAACAAAAGACAGAATACCTACAAACGATAATAAGGATGTGTGAATCACTACAAAACTGTGTACGAAATGAGCTGAAAGGAGATGATCAGACATATGAGTGAAGGAGCGAGACCAGAGAGTAATTATTTGATTGAATTATGATTTGGAAGTTGTTGAGAGAGTGAAAGTGAAAAGAGCGGAGATGATGATATCGAGAGACGAGGGAGAGATATGTGATATTCCGGAGACATAATTGGAGGAGGGTATGAAGGAAGCAGTTAATAAGTACCCTAGTAATTAAATAGATAAGGGAGATATGGGTAATTTGTCAGAAGAGAGGAATATAGTAGAGGGAATTAAGATTTATTGAGATGGATTGTAGAGAAATAATATATATATAGTGAGTGTAGGGATGGTGTTATGTCTCCTTGGCTTATTTCAATTTGTATATGGATTGGGTTATGAAAGAATATTAAAAAAATTCATCGAAAGGAATGGGTGCGGGTTGGCTGGAGATGGCGGTCAAACATGATGGAGAATGGAGAGAGTGGAGGGGGTGCCCTACCTATTATATGCGGAAGATTTGATTTGTTTTTTTGCGGTGAATCTGAAGAGAGTTTGAGTATATTGGAAGAAAGATTTGGCAGGGTGTGTAAAAGGAGGGGTTTGAAATTAAACGTAAATAAGAGTTAAGGTTATGATTGCCAAGTGCAGGAAAGTCCTCGATGTGAGTTATGCTTAGATGAGGAGCAGCTTGGAACAATTACAGAGCTTAAATAATTAGACCTTTAGGATATATGTTGGATATTCTGAAAAGAGAGGGAGAACTGATGATGCCCAGAGTATAGAGGAAAGTTCTGCTGAATGGCGAGGAAGGTGGCTTTGCCAAGAATAAAATCCTTGCTTGGAGTGTAAAGGGAATAAGCCTTGAGTGCGCTTGGGTCCTGCATGAGGGTGCTGTTGTTACCTGTGTTAATGTTTAGCCGTGAGATTATGATCTGGAATAAGAGTTGTACTAAATGTATTAGTTAAAATGTTGGTTCAGCAGATGGACAATCTTTGGGGCGTGTTAGTGTTGAGGAAGAATCTGAATTAAATGAGGAGATGAAAACTATTAAAGAGTTGTGTGGTACTAAAAAAGGTTAAAATGACAAGGAATAAAGTAAGTAGTGAAGATGGTGTTAGTGGAAAGAATATATCATAGTCGGTAGTAAAGTGGACGATGTTAGATGGGTGACTGTGTTGGAAATCGACCGCTGGGAGACCGAAGAAAAAGTGGATTATAGTCAGTAAAGAATGCCTGCGAGGAGAGGGAACGGTGAGTTTGGTTTGGGAGAGGTCTCGAGGTAAGAGAAGGGACATAGAAAGAGAAAGGAGAGAGAAGAGAGAGACAGAGAGAGACGAGGGAGAAATGATAAGAGGAGCGTGAGTTTGATGCATAGAGGTACTGGCTGTAGTGGCGCCACGATGGGGAGACCAAAGGGAGAGAGACAGAGAGACAATTAGAGACAGAGACAATGATTAAGAGCCCCCACGCATTGACGCACAACAGAAGAACAATTAGCACCATAGTGAGATATCAACGATACGACGGCGAGTTCCTAGGTGACAAAACATACAAGTAGTGTGCTACGACTATGATGAGTGTCTCAATAGAACACACGAAGTTTGCTACTATCACTCAATCAGACAATCCTACTCTCCTGTG
>JABUQX010039134.1:0-20000 GCA_015478945.1 Trachelipus rathkii
AATTATTATTATATAATCATAAGTCATTATATATATACTTTGAGATGATCAAGTTAGCATAAGATAATTAATTATTAAGACTAACAACTTATAAGTTTTTTTAATATACAAATATTTATCCTTCTCCATGCTTAACATATTATAAAAACGTAATAAATATTACACTTATATAATAATTAAATTTAATATATTATTTAATCTATATATACTAATATTATAAATATCATTACATCTAATAATAATAACTAATATTTACATTATATGAATATATTTATTCATAAATAAATATATATAATATTTTATTAAATATATATATATTATACTATATCTAAATTAATTATTAATATTATATACTTAATTTATATATTTAATATATGCTATATATAATATATTAATATAATATATATATTTACATTATATATACTATAATATCTATATTTATAATAATTAAATATATAATTAATATAATACAGTATTACTATAATATATCAATAATTAAAACATTTAAATTACTTAAAATAATATTATTTAATAAATATATTTATTATATAAATATAATTATTGATATTATAAATATATATTAAATATTATATATATAATATATATAATATAATTATATAAATATATATATATTTAATATATATAATATTAATATTTAATCTATATATATATATTATTATATTAAATAATATTATATATATATAATTACATTCTACTAACTCTTCTTAATAATAAATTCTGTATACGTTATCAGTATATACTTATATTTAAAGATCTCAGTGTAATATATAGAAACTATCATAATACCTATATACTATATCACCTATTAATAGTCTTTATCAAGTATAATATATATGATATTATATATATATATATAATATATATAATTAATATATATATTAATTAAATTATACTTATAAATTATATCATTATATATATATTAAATATAATATATATATATATTAAAAATATAATATATATATATAATATATAGTATAATATATATGATATAATATAAATATATATGATTTATCTATATATAATTTATATATTAATATAATATAATATCATATACATAATAAACACCTTTTCCTATATCATATAATCTTCACTCATATTATATATTAATATATCATATATATAAATTATATATATATATAACTTATTAATTGTTCAATATATCAATATTCCATATATTATTAAATTGCTAACAATTACTATATATAATATATATATAATATTATATAGTTCGTTACTGAGTAGAAGAAAGAGAGGTCATTGATTTAAAGTAGAAAGAGAGTAGAGAGAGAATGTAAGAGTAGTAAGTAGAGAGTAGAGAGTAGAGAGAGAGAGAGTTAAATAATAGTATAAGTAAAATAAGATGATGAAATGGATGTTGAAGGGAGTGAGCAAATATTATATCTGGATGTTATAATATTCAATTATAATATTATAATATACTCATTTACACCAGGAGACAATAATTACTTTGCAATATAGACAGTGTGAATAAGAGTTCAAGAAAAAAGTAAAATATTTTTTAAACATATTCATTTATAATTTAAAAGTTAATTTGTTAATAAATTTTTTAAGCTTTTTAAAAATATCACATAAATATTTATATAATAAATAAGAGAAATTGTATTATACTCAATAATCATATATATATAAAATAATTATAAATCCTTATAAAATAATAATTTATTATATTAATTATTATATATTCATAATTAAAATTAATACTAAATATCTATATATATATCTTACTTCATAATATTGATCGCTAGTATTCACTATATGTTCATAATCTATAATTTCATATATATATATTAATATAATTATATATTCACTTATATATATAAATATATATCCTTAATTACTATATAAAATCAATATAATATATACATTAATATCCAAATATATATATATATTTATATATATATATTATATAATCATTCTCTTTCCATAATATATATTATATATATAAGAAAATTTTCCATCTTTAATCATATAATATTAAGGACAATTGCATTTTATATTAAAATATTGCAAAATAAAAAGTTACCAAATGTTTACAGAAATTATATTCTATTCTACTATTATTATTAATAACCACAGTTACTAAATATACTAATAATATATATAATTATATTAATAATAATATCTATATGATATATTAATATATAGGGAATTGAATAATAAATATGTATTATACAGTATTTATTTCCATGTCAATAATATATCATTATTATTAAATATATCTATATATATTATATTATGTCGTAATTAGGATAGATGGACTAATATTATTTTGAGATTAGTATGAGTAGGAAAATAATATTCACTTAAATAGATTAAGGAGAACATATTATACATTCATATGTGTAATTATACATGGACTAATTTTATATTTAATATTAAACTGGAAATTTATAATGTACTTCAAACATATAAAATATATCTATTATATATATATATATATATATATATTAATATATCATATATATATAATATATATATATATATATATATATATATAAATTATATATAATATCTTTTAATTATAATATCTACATATATATATTATGTTCAATATATTCATTATATTCTGACTCTCTTTATATCAACTTATGTGAATATTAAAATAAATTAAGCCAAGCAGATTACTGATTAGAAGTTGAATATTTAATACCTTTACCGTAAAAATCTATTTCAAACTTAGACGTGTTACACTGTACATAATACTCACATAGCAATAAATATATATATTAATATATATAATATATTAAATAATATAATATATTATATTAATATAATATAATCTTATACTAATATATATATATATTAAGCATATAATTTTTTTAAGATTCATCTAATCATTATCCAATTATAATATATATATATATATATATTATATTACATATATATATATAATATATATATATATATTAACTATATTATATATTGCTTTTAGAAGTTTTACTGTACAAGGTACACAATCATACGAACCACATATACAATTAAAGGCACCTAGGTTATAAAATATTTCAATACTTCTATATTATGGAAGTCTTGGCTCATATTTATATTTTAAATATCTAACATATAGTTAAATTAATTTGTATGAGGATGAAATGAATATATAAATATATTAATATAATATATATATATATTAATATATATAATATAATATATATATTAATATAATTAAGTTATATATTATAATTATTTATTAATATTAATAAATAAATTAATATTATAGATATTTATTTACTATATATTTAATGAATCTATATATAGATTATATTTTATTTTATAGTGTAACTTATAGATAAAGATTACAATATTATAATACAAAAATCTTTTAGATACAATATTATAGATACAAAAATCTATTTATATAGAATTTATTATTATATAATTTAATTACTTAATTTACACATAATATAATATTATAATTTCAGATAGTACTTATGGATGAGTTACAGGTTAGGCTAAAATACGCAACCAGTACTTAACACAAGAAGATAGACAAGTTTAGAAAGAAAATAAAGATAGCAAGTGAATGGAGAAATCAGTAAATAATAGACTTCAAAATAGAATCTTGTACACTAAATTATACATGAAGATAATGTACTATTGACAACACCATTGTGGTTATGGAAATGGAATGACTAATTGAGGAAAAATATATAATAGGCAGAATATGTTTTATTTATGATGTATTTTCATACGATCAGAGGAGTCTTTGTTTCAGAAAAAGATATTTTTGATAAATTTGAAATTAAATTAAATGCAATTTTGATAAATTTAAATCATTAACCTATTTCATACATATTTATGGCTGAAATTTTGAGAATTCATTGAACTATATTGAGGTAAATTTGGAAATATAATTGAGTAAATAATACTTCATCGACTGGCTAATAAATTGGTCAACTGAAAACCAATTTAGGATGTGAAACTGTATAGTCGTTACGTTACGTTACTCTATATTTACTTATGAGACAGTCATATATATATAATAATAATTAGTGTATATTATAGTTAACGTTAATGTATATATAGTTGATTAGTGTATTATTATTTTAATGTTTAAATTAATAATGTCATTATTTAAAAAGTTTCATCTGGTGTAGTTAACTGAAGAAAATATTATGAATATCTAACACTGAAATATCTAACACTGAAACTTTATTTTTATGCATGTCTATTATCCTGAAACACCTATTATGTTTTCTTATATTATTATTATTGTTGAGGCTGAACTACAAAAAAATCATATTATATGATTTTTTGTATTTGTCCAACGTACCCTAGTTTGGAGAAAACTATACATATATATAAACATAGAGAAAAATTAAATAAAATAATAAAAAAAAATATTTATACTACGTTTTATTACTATTACCATATCACTACCGTGAACATAGCAACATAAAGATACTTAAATAAATGTGTGTGTTGGTGTGTGGTGATGTACGTGTATAGTTAATGTGTGTAGTGTGTTGTAGTTGAGTGTGTGAGTGTGTGTTGTGATTGTGATGTATTCCTGACAAGTAATATATGTTGATGATAAATTTATCAATATTTGCATAGTAAAACATCTGTGAATAAAATAGGATATAGCCGAATTACCATTATGTAATTCGGTATTAAAATCATATTTATTGAGCTAATTTTATTTATTAGATTATACATTATGATAGATACTGAGCCTGCCAAACTTGAGATAAAACTTAGTATACCTTAGTAGACAAAAGCACCAATAAACCAATTATAAGATATAATTTATAGTTTTGGATTCATACTCTAATAAAATTATAACAAGAAATATCTTAGCATATATTATGTATATATCATATCATCTTTATTTCTTATCATTATCACTTTCCATATCTCTCGCTTTTATTCGGCTTTCCATCACGACCAATATTAATAATCCACAAAATATACTGAATTAATAATAATAATAATAATAATAATAATAATTAATGACACAGTTTTGAAGAGACGAATTATGAATGCTCATTGAATCTTTTCTAGAAGGAATCTTTCGAAAGGAAAGGAAAGATATTTTAAGGATAATTCAATAGAAAGGTGAAATAATTAAGAAAAATAAGGAGAGAATTAAATCTGGTTCTTGCCGCAATATGAGAGATCGAATATATATATATTAGACATATAATAGATAAATTCTGAATAACAATCACAGTTTTCAATAAACAAGAAATCAAATTAATAAATAATTAATAATCCAGTAAAAATAAATAATAATCGAATAATAATAATAATCAATATCTTAAAATACAATATCATTGCAAATAATCATTTAATTAATAATCTGGTAAAATCTGCTAATAATAATAATACATATATATAATTTTTAATAATGTTTTATATATATAACTGTAACTACAATAATAATAATAATAATATAATAATATAATGAATAATCATAATTTGATAAATACACTCACAATGGTTACAACTAAATCATATATATAGATGTAATTATATTATGTAACAGATTAACTGTTGAGGAGAACAATTCATCTTCACAGCTGTTCTATATCAAAGTACAATATTTTCATTCATGTAAGTTTTTTTTGCTCGAATCCAAAATTATATTTGGTGTTTGACTAATGAAGGTTACAACAGGTATTTATAATCAGGTTTTGAGTTAATCGTACGCGAGCTTTCAACCGAAGCATGCTTCTTCGACGCACTTTGTTCTGTGTGTTTTGCGAGAGAGACTCTACACACGCATGAGAGTAACGATCAAATAGTATACTGAGTACTTTATTGTACCAGACCAACAGTCTGAGAGAGGTATTAATCGTTATGTAAGTTGAGCTTCGGTAAAGTCCACTACTAATTTATAATTAAGCGTATACCGTTCTACACTAATATACTTCAAGTAATATAAGGATCATATATTGATACAGCTATTATTACTACAAATTTATAAACTCACAGATCTCTACCCTTTGGTATGTCGTGCAGAGGAATGTTGCTATATTCGGTTTTTGGAGTTTAGGAGTTTAAGTATGATATAGTATCTAATGGCACATAATATATATAAAACAATATATATATATATATATATATATTATATATATATATATTAGAGAAAATATATATATTATATTATCTTTATTAACACTTATAACTACTATTAATGTTAGAATTTATAAAGCTTATTATTCGCTGCAACTGTAAGACAATATATACTAGAGAATAATATTAGATCCATGCCTGACAGATTGTCCATTTAGATGATCACATTAATATATATACAAGTATAACATATAATTAAGTATTATACTCTTATATATTATGCAAATAAAGTAATTAAAGTCGTAATTGTATTGCATTATACAATAATCTTTATCTCTGATACAGGAATTTGGTACTGAGGTATATAGAATATATATAAGTTATTATCAATAAGTCAAATTATATATTATCTAATTATATGAAAATTATAAAACGTCGTAATACAGTTACTATAGCTGAGAGGCCACATTACTACTTAGATGACATGTGAGTCCCTATGAAGAATATCTGAACTAACTACTAGAAGCTCTTATTTTTACATAAACATATATAAATATTATCTGATACATATAGACCTATCAGAGTAATCTTTCCACGCCTTGCCCATATACTATTCTTCTCACCTTTAAATAGACTCAGAGTACTATCATTTCTTGATGAGATATAGTTCTATCCATAATAGTCCTTGTTGATTCCATGAGAAAAGCTGTCATAGAGTTTGATTAAGTTATATATTCGAGAATTATGTTCCATAATAAAAAGTTATTAGTTGTTATTACCTATTATAATATATTATATATATATAATAGTTAATGATGGTATATTAGGGTTTATACCATATCTGAGGAGTAACAGAAATATTATTAGACGCTGTTAATGTGAGTTCTTTATCAACTATGGAATTCATATTTCTGTAAATATAAAACGTCAAATGTTCTATCAGTCATGCATCATTATATTATATAATATAATGGGTCTCAACCTCTCCTAATTTGAATTTAACTTGTATAGGTTATATAAATTTGATCTATACCACAATATCAGTGGAGAAGACGTCAGTTAATAGGAGACCTAACCCCTCTCCCTACGGGCAATATCTATCATAAGCACCAGAGCACTCACATTATATTTATATCCAATCACCTCTTACTACTATATAGCCTTGAGATCATCTATTTAATATCTCATCTCATACAATTATCACGTATTTACATCTTATCATCAATTCATACATCTTTAATCATCATCTAATCATCTATACATTTACGATCTATTATCATCATAATATATTTATGCAATCTTTTTAATCATTATCCAATTATCATCTATCTTATTACTACACTACTAAGTAATATATAAATATATTCATATATTTCTACCTTCATCACTCCGGATAACCTCACTAAGACTGAGTGAGGTAAGGTGCTCTTAGTATGCAACGGAGAAACAGAAAGTTAAGTAGAAGTATATAAAACTCATTATATAAGTAGAGTAATAAGAATAGCTCATTCATAGCCTATATCACTAGACTATATATATATAATCTACCTCACTTTAATTAATATATACTACTAGAGTTTATATGAGAAATAACTTCAAGTTCAGTATGACTAAGTCAGAAAACCACTATTACGAGAGAGAGAGAGAGCAGTACGAAGAAGAACACAAGGAGGAGAGAGAGAGAGAGAAGGCGCAGTTATTCGGACTGTCACACCTTCTCATAAGCAAGCAGAGCATATGTACCGAATACATACCACGCTATGTGAGCAACAGTTGTTAGTTTGTGCGTCATTATTAACCACTATAACACCTATCACATTGGTAATGGAAAATTTGATAATATTGTTTCTTTTAATATTAATAAACTAAATAAAATTTTTTAATACTATAAAATTTGGAGTATAGTTACAATTACAATATTCTTATAATGATATTTGACATTCGCATTATCTTCTCGCGGCATTATGGAGAGAGCAGTAAACTGACATATTATTCATCTCGGCGAAGTGCCTTCCTGGCTTGAGTTACACTCTAGCTGCAAGCGGTCCTTAGATGAACTTCTTTGTACTCAATCCATCAATTTATTCATTACGAGCAGCGTCATGATGCCATGCTGAGTACATGTAATAATTAGACTTCCAGCAACTCACTCAATAATCAAATAAATGCTAATAACCTCAACTGATTACATCAATATAATCTAAGAAAATAATAATAAATACTAATGACTATAATAACAAAATAATAATCAAGTACATAATCCATATTTTCACACAATAATAAAAAAATAAAAAAAGTGGAGATGATCGTACACTTAATAATATATTATATAATCCATTCTCTAATATATAATCATTATATAACTACATCACCATTATTACTTCCAAATACACAACAATCAATAATAATAATCACTATATTCTAAAAAATCATCAAAAAATAATAATAATAATAATAATCGCACAATATATTAAGTTCAATAACCATTTCTCAATAATGATCAATCCTTAACACACATCTAAAGATTGAACTCGATCACATAAATCACTAGAACACATATGTATATTATAGATTACATAAATATATACCCTTCCTACTAATCCAATAAATCACATTAATCTACTCAATACTACTAAAAATAATAATAATAATAATCATAAAATAATAATAATAATAATAATCAAAATATATACATATAGGGCATTAACAAAACACCTTTAATGGAAGATCCGTATGCGCACGATATACAAACGATAGTCTAATTATAACAATCAATCAACCTAAGATTAATATAGACATAATCCAATAATGTATATCACCCTCTCCTTCAATGTTCCACATTTGGTGTTTAGCATTATCCACACACACAATTCACTCCATAACGTTGATTCATTAGCTCTGTAAACCAGTAGGTCACCAGTTTATCCCTTATACTAATCCAGTACTATATATATATATAATAATATATATATATATATATATATTTATATAAAATTCTCGAAATATTAAATATACGAGGACTATCTTGAGTATTACCTAGCTGCCTCACCAATCTAACATATAACTTACCTAACCTATATATAAGTATACTTGATCCATCAGTACTCACAATCATAACCTTACTCTTATATAGTAATATATATCGATTTATTTTCAATACACCTACTATTATTTATCAACCTTCAATTAGACAACGTCACCACAAAAATCTCCGTCGCGCTACCGGAACTAAGCGAGGGACAACACATCACTATATAGTCAGATATATGAGGCACACAACTATAACCTAAACAGACACAATTCTACAATATATTATTCTTCTTTCTATAAGTATTTTACCTATCTTTATTAATACTTCTCCTTTTTTAGAAACCTACTTATTTCTATCACTTACCCTGTATCACTGAAAATATTGCATTAATAAATTTATTATAAGGCAATATATAAGTATTCTTATCAGAACCTCTTACCTTTACGATCGTTAAAGTAGCCTCTTACTTAGCTTTCTTATATATTTTGCAATCTTCACTGTTTTTTATTCAACTCCAGTTTATTTCTCACAAGATATAACAATTATAGGAAGGAATATCACCATTCAATATATACAATATATATTATGGCTAATCCTGCATTCTATTTTAGCTAATTGATATATAACTCACTCTTTGTCTTTAAAATATTTTCACAATATACACAACTCACATTTATTCAAAAACATGATTTGGACAGTATAATTACCAATTCGGGCTAAACATACAGCGCAGGGTGGCAGTCAAATATACTTACTCATTGAATGAGTCACGGTATGCGAATCGACGATAACCTACAATCAGGTAGAGTGCGCTGTTATACTCATATATATAATAATATAAAAAATCTAATATACTATATATATCAACAATATATATAATATATTATAATATAATATATAATAATTATAATATAATAATATATATATATATCACTCCAAAAAAACGCCAGTTGTGTAACCACGAACTGGTATAGGTATACACTACTTGGGATTTAAGGATTATTAAAGCTCTTAACACTATTAATAACATATCATATAACTACCTATATATCTATCCATATCACACACACATAACACATCATATAATATATATATAATAATATATATAATATATTAAATATATAATATATACTATTATTCAGTACATACAATATCACACATTCTATAGGCAAGGCACTAATCATAATCAGTTCAGACATATCTTTGCTGAATACTAAATAGAAATTGGGATTTTGCAGAATAAATCATTTCATATTAATATATATATAGTATATTATAGTATATATATATATATATATATATATATAAATATTATTTATATAATACAGGTGTTCTATCACATACTACTATATAACTCATATTAGTATTATCGAATATAGTACTACTATTACTCATCAACTTTATTATATACCACATATATAGCGCTCGTATATTTATATATTATTATGATCAAATTATACTTATATTATATAACTATAACTAATACATCCTACTAATAAATCGTATTACTATAAATTTTCATAAAATATTTCTAATATTATATGAATTATAATATTATGGCTATTATACTATATTTTATATAATATGTTATATGTATATAAAAAAAGTATAAGTATATATTTAGTTTTAAATTTATATATTATATATATTAATATATTATATTATAATTCATCGAATATATATTAAATATAATATAATACTTTATAATATAATATATTAATATATAGTAATATATTTATAATATATATATATATATATGATATTATAATTAATATATAATATATATCAAATAAAGGATATATATCAATTTTAGAAATAACAATCTACATATCTATAGCTTTATTATTGAAATGTCCATGATTTGGTCAGGATGATTTAATGTGGCTAATTTTTGGACCGAGATACACTAGATACATAGGTCTCGCGTGCGGCCCATGCACGCAGCCACATGAGCGGGAGTTCGCCAGGGAACGTACCGTATCCCTGATAATATATGCTCGATTGCAGTGCTCTCACCAGGTTCGTAGAAGCTTCATATACACGCCCAGAGGCATTAGTAGTGGGAATAGCACTACTACATGCCTGAATCACGGAAGTTATAGAGCACCTAGTTCGGATCGGCGTAGATCAGCGGACTGGATCACCAACAAAAAATATACTTTTTCCTTTTAATAGGTTTAATTATAAATGAAGGCCCGGATCCGTCATTATTTCTTCATTAAGAAATTTATTACAAGAGATCACTATAATGGGCATTTATTATATAATATTTACCATGTTATGATCATTTGTAAGAAAGCTTCTTCTTATTATTATTTTATTAATATCACTGTATTTGGATCACCAACAAAAAATATACTTTTTCCTTTTAATAGGTTTAATTATAAATGAAGGCCCGGATCCGTCATTATTTCTTCATTAAGAAATTTATTACAAGAGATCACTATAATGGGCATTTATTATATGATATTAAAAGGGTGATGATCATTGTAAAGAAAGCTTCTTCTTATTATTATTTTATTAATATCACTGTATTCGGATCACCAACAAAAAATATACTTTTTCCTTTTAATAGGTTTAATTATAAATGAAGGCCCGGATCCGTCATTATTTCTTCATTAAGAAACTTATTACAAGAGATCACTATAATGGGCATTTATTATATAATATTTACCATGTTATGATCATTTGTAAGAAAGCTTCTTCTTATTATTATTTTATTAATATCACTGTATTTGGATCACCAACAAAAAATATACTTTTTCCTTTTAATAGGTTTAATTATAAATGAAGGCCCGGATCCGTCATTATTTCTTCATTAAGAAATTTATTACAAGAGATCACTATAATGGGCATTTATTATATAATATTTACCATGTTATGATCATTTGAAAGAGAGTGTACACAGAAAGGTATGACCAAAGAATTCAAATTCTTCCCAACTTTGATTATTATTAAGCTCACTCTTAATATGATTCACAATATGTTTTATATTATATTTAACATATAATTCTCGAAGGCAGGGTCAGTGCCCTGCCTTCTCAGTCAAAGTTGGTGTACAGACTCTTTGCTCTCATTCCCCGGTTTTTTTACAAGAAATTCTGCCGGTTTAAGGAACTACATGCTGATTGGTTGGTTTAATTTTAAATAATAATAAATAAAATAAAAACAGTCACTTATATGATCTTATAACATGTAGAAAAATTTAGTTTTCATAAATACACATAACCTTGTTAGAGGCATTGTGTACAATTTCAAACGGGTTTGTACCAGAAATACACACATAAAGTGCGTTGGTTGCACATTATAACTATTTTCTCTACATACTGAGTTTTCTTAGGACCGATAGTCAAGACTTGACCTTGGTTTGGTGAGCTTACAAGTAGAATAACACCCAGCCTACTTACATATATTGATTTTAATTATTTATTATCTATTTTCATAATACGAAGAAGAAAGTAATATTTACCCTATTTTCTCTTAAAATTAAGGCTTTTTTTACAAAAATTTATTTTATATTATTTACAAAGTTGGTTAGATTGTTCCGTAGAGTTTATTCCTCTATACGGAACAATCTAACCAACTTTGGTTAGTTAGTTAGTTAGTTAGTTAGATTGTTCCGTAGAGTTTAGTCTGCGAGACGCACAATTCCTTCAATCTTTTAATTTAATATATTTTATTTTATTTTTGTAAGATATTATGGTGTACTCTCTAGTTATTCAAGAAAAAAAGGTTTCCTTATTTCAAGGTTAATACCTTTATTGAATGATCAATTTAAGTAAAAGAAATCCACACTCTCGGCACAGAAAGAAACGAGCATAGAAAGCTCTCACAGACTGCAAAAAAATTTGGGCTCAATCTTGAAATAAAAGGGCCGCGAGGGGCGTTTGTTTTCACCTTTGAGGGAGGATACTGTAAGTACCCCTCACATATGTAATATCAATGATCAAGACACATGATCAAACATAAGATATAATTACTTACTTTAATATGGAAAATAAAACGTTTTTGTTCGAAATTTATGACCATTTCTCTAGCGTTCTAGGGTTAATGAAATACACATTTTAATATTCTATTTTCATATTACTTAATCAGTTTAATACATAAGATCTCTGATTTAACTCCTCTATGTATCCTATGTCTTCTCTATATTCTCCTTCATTTGAGCAAGAAAATCGGTCTTAAATGCCTGGGATAGGAGATTTCTAGAAACAAAATTTAACTACATTTTTCCAATTTATGCCGCTTTCGATTTTTTCTATCTACATTTACCTTCTTAAATAAGTGCTCTTTACTCGTTTTCATTCATATACAATGTAAATGAATTTTAAGAGACAAAAGTAATAAAAGAATTTTACGTTTTATCCCCAAATATTCAAATAAGATTGTCAAAAAGTACTAACAAATAAATATGTTAGATGACTATTCCAACTCTTGGGAATATCTCTCATTTCTCTTTATATGATATGATCAAAATAGGGTTCATCTTCACTAATTAATTTGAGAATGAATAGAGCTCACGAGACGAGGGTCTTCGTAACATGGCTAGATGTGTTTTTCTTATCTTCACAAAGAGTAGTCTGGTAATACACTAAAGAATTTTGACTGCTTCTAACCAATCTTTGCAATGATATAACTTTACGAAACTACAAGCCACAATCTTCATCTGTCTAAGTGTATAAATCTCTCATATTGACAATAAAACGAGAACCAAATTTTAAACTAGCCGACGTAATTGGAGAAGACTCATTTCATCTGAAGATATTAGCGCAAATAATTAGTTTCAAGTTTGGCAGGTATCCAACTAATGGCGAATTGCAACAGAATCCAATCTTCCTATGATTCTTGAAATAAACATTGTGAAGTATTTAATATTTCCATTCTCTTGAACAATCCCATGATACTGAAACATTTCCATTCTCCCTCTTTCTTTTTGTGTTTTATATAAGATATCTCCTTTAAAATAGGCGAAATGAAAAGCAATATGAAAGCAATATTCTCTATTACCATATAAATAACAATGGCGATTACAGTTGTCAAAGACTAAGTTGTCTGGCAATGAGACTGTTCACATCTTTATGTTCTGTGCAATATAACATTTTTCTCGTGAAATATACCTAGATAATATCATCTTTTTCTTATAAAATGAAATACTTGTTGCACAGGCTCTGAAGAATATGAAAATAGAAAATAATATCCGAACAATAGAAACTCTTTGTAGAAAAAGAAATATAGTAGATTTTTTGACTTTGAGTTTTCCTTCCTTAATCGTTTCAAGATAACAAGGAAATAGGATTGTCATGAATGATCGAAAACGTCACTTAAAACACGCGGGCGCATCGATAAAAGTGTTCGTGGAGTCTGAAGTATTGTTCCATTGAATTCAAGCTTTCTTTGTATAGTTTTATATAGTTGAAAATATATTAAGTATTATTTAGCCCTATTTTTTTCTTAGATTCGATGTGAAAAATGAACCCTTTAGAGAGTCTAACCACAATACTTTCCTCACACTTACATTTGACTAGTGTAAAAGTTGTTTAACTATAGTATAAGTAATAGAATACATTTTCATTTTTCAAAAGAAATGATAATAATTGTGATAATAATGTCCAGAGTAATAATTATTTATGATAATTGAATTTATTGTATTTTAACCTATAGATTAAAAGAGAATCAATGATAAATTATTTGTAAATTAGTTTATTCAACATAAATGAGGTGACAAAATATGAACATTATTTAATATTTACATTATGAAATAAGCAAAATACAAATTATAATAACAAATATTTAGAGATATCACAGTCACATAATTTTATGTCAATT
This sequence comes from Trachelipus rathkii, assembly GCA_015478945.1. Taxonomy (NCBI): domain Eukaryota; kingdom Metazoa; phylum Arthropoda; class Malacostraca; order Isopoda; family Trachelipodidae; genus Trachelipus; species Trachelipus rathkii. The sequence continues at coordinate 14,918 of JABUQX010039134.1, forward strand.
GTATCAATCTTTCAAGTGTATAATACTTTTCTGCCCTTTATAAAAAAATATCTTCATTTGCTCCTTTTCCGGATAAATGATTCGGGTGAGTAATGCAATACCATTCATTACTGGTATAAATATATACAACCTTTTTTTAATGATCTTAAAATAAAAATCTTATAAATAGTATTTTTAGTATATTACTCTTTAACATCACAATCTGTTTTTCACCTGGCTTTCGGTTTGTTCATTTCGAGTGTTCGTAATTTTTTCTTTTAAATTTATTATTATTAAAAGATATAAAAAAGACCTATTGCTCACTAATTATTCAAAGGCTTTACCAAATAGATATTAATTAATTTTAATAAAAAATAAAGGCTATTACTCAAACTCAGATATTATATTATTATTTCGAAAGATTATTTCTTTTCATATTCAATTTCGAGTGATTTTCCTTAATTTATTGATAGAATTATATTCTAATTGGACAAAATTATATTATATATTAGATGTAATGAAGAGCTTCTAAGCGTGCATGCGAATATATCCTGTTATATGATTTTCCCGTAGTCATGTTTTTTATAACAGGTTACTAATAGTATATACGTAATTATATAATAACCACTTAAATGCATAAAAAGCCTCTGCCGTTACTTTGTGGAGCTGTTCTATAAAAATAAAAATTAGAGCTTCGAATGAGAATCAATTTTATGTTTTAATAAATCATATATATATTACGCAACAGTCTTGTCTTCTGTGGAATAATAAAAATACTCCTTAACCTGGAGAAGCGCGGAGCAATGTCCTAATGTATAAAATGAGAATCAAACTCAGCAACAGTCTGCGTTATATACATAGCTTGAAGAAAAATTATAACGTGTTTTCGTAGGATGACTGTGCTGTACTATATTCCGTAATGAATATGTAGGAAATATGAAATGAGAATTTGAGACTGGCGGCTAATCACACAGGGGGTACGTATGGATTTCAGTACATCTTTTTCCTTGTCGGTTATCATGTCTGACACAATATCTGTTATACAGTATTAATACATTGAATTTAAAAGTGAAGCTTTAATTACTCGAAGAGCTCAGATAAGATAGTTTTGTTACATCTTTTTGCAAGGTGTTATATAAAATTTAGTCGAGAATTCTTTCTTACTTTGGATATTGGTGCATTTAAAATTTCGGATATTAAATGTGTTGCAAGTAAATATTCTGAACTTTTGTGATGTATAGCACGCAATGGTCCATATAAGGTAAAAGAGATGTATTCTAGATATAGAGTCGAGAGAAAAAGTTAGACAAGTTATACGCTCTGGATACACGAAATCTATCAGCACCAATAGAGATGATGTAATCCGTGCAACAATATATTTTTTGTCTGAGAATTTGACAATTACTTTTTTCTTGTCACCACAGGTGAATATGAATATTACTCAAGAACACGTCAGAAGAGATAGGATGATATTGGTTATTGAGAATTAATATTGTGTGATTTTTTTAACGCAGTGATAAAGTTGTGTGACACAGCCAGTCGCTTATATTGGAAGGGATATCATTAATTCCCGAGTTTGGGACAATTTTGATTATCAAGATTCAATTATCCCTTGATCTATTTTCTAGGTCTGTTACGAATTTTAATTTTTTCAGCATTTCACTGATCTGTCAATGTTTCTTCTACTATATTGCCCAAAAAGGGTGAATATTAGAATAACTATAAAAGGAATTATGAAAATATAAAATGAGATTAAATTAATTTAAATTTTAGAGTTGTTGCTCAATTTTAATTGGTGTTGGAAAAGTTGGAGATTAATATATTACAATTATTCAAGCGATACACTAATGGGTTGTAGATTAAAAGAGCGTGTGATACTTTGCCGGGATATTGACTAGGGAGTACCACGATTAGTTTTTTTGATTAGTTGTTTTGCAAAATAGAAGTATTGATATAAATATTTCGTTGGTATCGTTGGTTCGATATTTTATATATATTGCGCATGTAGAGTCAGAAATATTGAGTATATAGTGAATTTTTGAGTTTCACCTGGATGGAATGATTATTAAATTGCGCAAATTAAAAAAAATAATAGAGCAATACAATACTATTAGAGAATGCTGCTTTAGAAATGTCCAGCATATGCAGATAATTGGACATTTTCTATGGTATAAAAAAAAATACGTATTTTTTTTTTTAGAATAAATAATGAGAGAGAAGACAGGATAAATATCAACTTTGAGTGCATATTAAGAGTATTTATGGATTTTTGCCAATCGTTGTAGGTAACTTTATGATTAGTATAATGGAGCTCTTAGTGACATATAGGTATTTGATTAGTGATTAATAATTATATGCTGTTACTTTAGCTGAATAAAGATGATTACTTTCTGATGGATAATTAAATAATAGGTATGTTCATGACTAGTTACGTATGTAGTATGTAGTTGTATAGAATAAAATTAGGAGCATACTAATTAGTAGAAAGGATAATAGGATGATTGGTTTTAATAATTTAAATTATTTCTATATAATAGCAGGAGTGATGGCAAGTGGTATAAGTTGATTATGTTCTCCTTTAAATGATCTACTATATTCACATCATACTGTACCTTTGTATATATGGAATGGGCTTTGAACAGCATATTAGATGACGTGCTATAGGGGGTAGCATGTTGAGGATGTGATGGTTTATGAATTGATGATTGGAGAAATGGATATGAGAATGGAGAACTTTGCCACACACTTATTATATATATATGAGTATAATGCCGGAATTGAAAATTTGGTTTTATGTGATGGCAATATATCTGAATGAGTAGTATTGAGAAGGCTATTGGTAGACTAGTAACTGTTGGGAGGTGTGTGTAATAATAGAGGGAATGTTAGTTGAAAAAGCAAACATCAGTATATGAGTAAAAGTTATGGTGATTGGATGTGAGTAGTATAGACTGATCCTCCTAGCCGTGTGAATGTTATATTAGATTTAATAAGTGATGATAAGTATATTGGTGAGAAGCTGGAGTCAAATATTGTGTCTGTGTTTTTAATAATATATTCTAGAGTTAATATTAGTGTTGGTAATATGAAAAGGAATGGAATAATGCATATAAGAAGTATTATAGTATTATATACAAATCAATTTATTGATAAAGTAAGTGGCAACTATAAAGCTGGGAATATAAATTAAATATATCCTTTGGTGAAATGTAATAAGAGATACTCGTCTTAGCTTATAGAGTGCGCTATATATATATATATATAATAAAATAATATGATGAGTTTTATTACCATGCAGAGTAACTCGTTCTCAGATGTACATATATTATATATGTATTATGTGATTAAATTAAGTATTAATGGTATAGTTATAGAGATCATTAATATATATGAATATAAATTGATATTAACTTTTCGAATAAGAGGTTATGAGATTAATATATATACTAATAATAGACATATGTGGTATCAATATTGACCAATACCTTCAAAGGCCTTCTCATTCCACTCTATGCTTTTAAAATGTAAAATATTGATGTAAAATATTAGATAAAAGATGTGAGAAGTTTTCTACGATCGAGGTTTATTAGGGTAGTTTTTGCGTTCGCTCCAGCAAACATGGGGGTAAGGGGTGCGTAAATGACACCAGGGAACGAGAAGTAGTAGAAGAAATATTACCAAGTCGAAAGATAAGCTCACCTTACTTTATACTTTATTAAATTTATACATTTATGAAGAACTCTTCGGGCAGGTCAGAAATCACCCTAGAGTTCACGGGATGGCGGCTGACAGTCACTATGGAACCTTTGTCAATGTGGGGGTTGCATCCTTTGGGCCCAGGTGGGCCACCACGCTACCCCTCAATAGCACCCGCCGTCACTCCTATTATGCACCTGTTTTCTCGGCTCTGGCCCAAAGCTCACATGTTCTCTCCTCCAGGCATCCCTTTACTGACTTAATCACTTTTCTTCGGTCTCCCAGGGTCGATTCCCAATACTCACCACTATACATCCCTTAACTAGCCGACTATATCCTTTCTACATGACTAAACCATCTCAACGTACTTTCATTTTTAATCAGATTCATTTTACCATCTTTCTTCACAACAAGAATATGAATCTGTTTCATTCTTCATTATATAATGAAACATCATGTAGAAAACCTTAAGATTGCCCATCCTGAAACAATTGTACTTTAGATCTATACCTCTTATTCCATCCAGACCATAGTCTCACTACTTGCATTAACACGGGTAACAACATACCCTCAATGTAAGACCAATACACCACTCAAGACTTAGTCCATTTACATCCATCATATATAATATAGTATATATAGTCATATATATATATATATATATATATATATTATATATATATATATATAGATATATCCACTAATTTATATTGTTCCTGTAATATTGTATATATTTATATTATATAATATTATATATATATTATATATATAATATATAAATATATATTATATTATATATTATATATTTATATATATTATATTATAATAAATAATGCAATGCACTTAAAAGGGCTGATTATCATTGTCTGGACTCAGGACCATTAACTAACACAAGAAATGATGAGACAATTTAAATTTGAATAAAATACAATTGCAAATGTCTTCTACTCATTCCTAATTTCCACCAGTTTTACGGTAGTAGATAAAATATTGAGGAGAACTAAATTTAATGTTACCTTACCTGCACTGCTGAGAGCTGACGGCATAATTCGAAGCTGGAAGGGAAGGGAAAGGGAAGAAAATAGATGTTATTGTTGGGAAGAAAGGAGAGTCTCCTTCCACAGAATCCACAAGTAGCTGGGGTTTCTTATTTGTTTGTCTTTTAGCAATTGACTCTACCTGAGTCTCAATGGGCTTTTTTTTATAGAAAATTTGTTCCTTTGTGTTTTTTTTTTCATTTTCCTTTTTAAAATTTGTTTGAAATAAGACATGGCATTATTATTAAAAATGTGTATGCTTCTGCTTCCAGCTCCTTTATCAAAGTGAAATCGTTAAACGAAACTTTGAAGCTCATCCCATTTTTCACACATCTCGAGGATTAGGGAACTTGGAACATCCTTCGTCATTT
>JABUQX010039134.1:30000-37500 GCA_015478945.1 Trachelipus rathkii
AGCATCTATCATTTATATTTTTCATAATTTCAAATTACCTATTTAAATAATGTTGTGTTAATAGATTGGAATTTCTTTTGTGACCCATATACAGAGTATATATATATATATATATATATATATATATATATATATATATATATATATATATATATATATATATATATATATATATATATATATATATATATATATATATATATATATATATATATATATATATATATATATTATTTATATTTATATTTATATTTATATTTATATATATATATATATATATATATATATATATATATATATATATATATATATATATATATATTTATATATATATATATATATATATATATATATATATATATATATATATATACCCAGTGAGTAAAGTTAGTGGCTTCCAAATTCCCTCTGATTGTTTGTAAAATTGTAGACAAGGGGCAAACTAATCCCTGACGTGACGTGGTCCGATACGCAGCGCTTGAAATTGTGCAAATGAAAGGAAGTTGGAAGAATGAGTAAATAAAGTGTGTTCAAGATTTTAGGAGTGGAATTCATGTAAGATTGAGCGTAGCAGTTAAGTCTGGATCAGAGAGGTGGACAAATAGAAAATAAAACTCTCTGTGAAATACGAGTCGCAGGAACTCTCCTCAAAAAATGACGCACATGACTCAAAAATTTAAATGAGCAATATAAATTTTAATAACAATGCAATAAGGAGAGTGATGCAACAGCTCTAAAGCTAGAAAAACTGGAGAGAGTTAGTTAGAATAGGAGAGTTCAGGAGTTGACAAGTCCTAGACTGCATTTTATCAAAGAGAGCAATATGTGTGGAATCACCCAAGATATGTGATTCGTACTCTATAAAAGAGCGAACAGCGCCCCAATGCAAAGATAGCAAATGTGATGGCGTGAAGAGGTTCCAAAGGCACCTCGGAACACAGAATTTCCATGAAACTTGCTTGAAAGAACATAATGCAATCCTTTTAAGAAAGTTTAAGAGAAAAGAAAATATCCAGAATTTTGCGAACAGAGGAAGATTAGAATTGTGTTTTAAAAGGTAATATTATAGTTGTGTGGAAGATTATGTCAAGTAGATAGATGAAGAAGCCGAGTTATGAAGCATTGAAAAGAGCCATGCTTTCTTTAACACAACTATAGGTACGAGAAAGACCAGATGTCTGGTTCTTCAAGGTACTCTCCTAGCATAATTTATTTGCAATTGAAAGAGTCGTCTTTCAAATTGGAAGGTGTAATGATGAGTGGTGGAGTTTTTTGCCTAAGGGTGGAGAGGAGACTCAGTGACCGATAGATCATTGATTCAAAATAGAAAAAAAGAGTTGAGGATAGAACAAAATTCTGAGGAACACCACTTTGGATAGATTGAAAGCATAAATAATGACTATCTTTAATAACACCCATAGAACGAATGGAAAGGAATTCAAGAGAAGGATAAATACCGAATATGAGAAGTTTACAAATTAAAGCTTTGTGTAAGAATTTATCGAATACCTTCGATGTGTTTACCTCACCAGAAAAAGATTCATCGAAATAGGGAAGAGCAGAGGACCAAGAGTCGAAGAGAAAGGAAAGATCTCCGGTCGAGTGATTCTTACAGAAGTTATACTGTCAATTAGTGATAAGATTAGAATATTTAAGATGTTTCTAAATCTTATTGTGAAGAATGGATTCGAAAACTTTAGGAAGAACAGAGGTTAAAGGATTAGGACGATAGTTCAATTGTTGACTGCTGTCCTGCTTCTTCATCATATGATGGATGAATGCCTCTTACAGAAGGAGGGAGATTGAAGTTGATAGGCAGTTAGGAAACAATTTATCACGGCAGGGTGTAAACTCATAAGAACAAGTTTTGAAGACTACTGGAGGAATAACCTCATCACTCTCAGACTTCTTAGCGTTAAGATCAGAGAGTACAGAAATAACATTTTAAAGAGTTGAAAAGAGTCGGAAGAGAGGAATAGCTCTGGAACCATCTAGAGTGAAATTAGAGGAAAAATATTTGAGCAAATAGTTCAGCTTTAGCAGAAGTTAAGACACAAGTATTACCAACAGAGATACAAGAGGAGGGAAAGAGAAAGAAGCAAAGTTGGAGCTGACATTTTAAAATTGCAAAATGTCAGAAAGAGTGAGGTAGAGAGACCAGAAAGATTGTTGTATTTGCTACGAGGGAAAGTTTTAAGAGTCTCGAAGATTTGATTTTATGTCATTCCGGGATAAAATGTATAAAAACACGAGTTTCTGATTTGAAGACAACGATAATTTCTCAGTCAAGATTTATCAAAGTTCAATGGATAGAAAATGGAATGTATGCCTCCATTTTAATATATATATATATATAATACGTATAAATATATATATATATATAATAATAAAATATATATATTATATATATATATATACTAAAAATATGCTATGTATTATATATATATATATTAATATATATATATATATATAATATATATATATATATTATATATATATATATATATATATATACTATATATATTATAATATGTATATATATATAATATTATATATATATAATTTATCATAGGAGATATTATGTATAGTATATATATATAAAGGTGCTTGGAATCCCTGCTGTTGCTACACGGCATTCTACTGGGGTGCTCATGGGTTACAGGAGCAATCAACTAAAGTCAAGCAACGCCGACATGGGAACAACATGGTTGCGAGAAATTTTACAATAATAAGGCGGATAAAAATATCCCTCCCGGCAGGATCCAAACCATCAATAACAGCTGCCCGTTGGACAATGTAGAGGAGGCTCTACTACCAGACCGATCCGCCCCCCAGGAGAAAAAGGCATCTCGAAAAGTTTTTCAAGTCTCCTGCTTCAATATCACTACTTTGAAACTCAGTACTTATTTAAATCCATAGAAGGGTGGTTGGAACCGCTGCTGGGTCTACACGGCATTCTGTTGGGGTGCCCCTCGGTTACAGGAGCAAAAAATCAAAGTCAGATAATGCGAATATGGGCACAACAGGCTTGTTGAGACAAATTTTGCAATAATAAGACGGAGAAAAAATTTCCCTCGCGGCAGGACTTGAACCATCGATAACATTTTCGCCGTTAGACAATGTGCATGAGGCTCTACCACTATACCAATCCGCCTCCCCAGGAAAGAGAGCATCTCGAAACAGTTTTCAAGTCTCCTGCTTCGATATCTATCTCTGCTCTGAAACTCGGTACTTATTCAAATCTATATAAGGGTGCTTGGAACCCCTGCTGAGGCTACACGGCATTCTGCTGAGGTGCTCCTGGGTTACAGGAGCAAAAAAACCGAAGTGAAGCAACGTCGAAATGGTCATAACAGGCTTGTTGCGATAAATTTTGAAATGATAAGACGGAAAAAAAATTTGACTCTTGCCAAAACTCAAACCATCGAAGCAGGATTCTTGAAAACTGTTCAGAGATTACTCCTTTTCTGGGGAGGTGGGTCGGTCTGGTGGTAGAGCCTCAAGTACATTGTCTAACGGCGACGCTGCGGCTGATGGTTCGAGTCCTTTTTTTCTTCGTCATATATATATATAGTATCACTTATATATATATATATATATATATATATATATATATATATAGTAATATATATAGATATATATAAATTATATATATATATCATATATATTATAATATATATATATATAAATATAGTATATATAATATATATATACGGAAACGCTCCTACTCGAGTAGAGCATTGACCTAGAAAGCAGAGAGCCCAGTTGAACAGGTTAGCGAGAAGAATGTGAAAACTATTCTCTATTATCTTTAGCTTGCCCATAACGTTACTGCAGCTCACATTGCAGTTGCTTTGCTACAATGGGAAAACTTCCTAGATATTCCCGATAGGCCTGGCCAGGCCAGCGGATTAGCCGTATAGGCCCGTGTAAACCAAGGACCTTTCTCGATGGGTCCCACTGACAGGTCGTGGTTTCCTAGAAGACCATGACCTTTCTGAGGGAGTATATATATATATATATATATATATATATATATATAATATATATATATATATATATATTATATATATTATATATATAATAAATATTATTATACTATATATATATATATATTATATATATATTATATATAAATATTATATATATATATATATATATAATAAATATGAATTAATGCAAATATGTTTTGAGAAAAGTGAAAACATATCTGCTTAAAAAAATTACATTGTTGCTTTTGAGTGATTAATATAAATTTTTGGACTTAAAAACTTATAAAAACTCATATTAATGATGTAAATTCTATATATTAAAAAAATACATAAATGAAAATGATTGATCTTAAAAGTGAAAAAAAACAAACAAAAAACATAGTGTTATTGTTTTTTTATATGGTTTTATCCCCTATATATATAAATATTATATATATATATATATATATATATATTATATATATATATATATATATATAATATACTATAAATATATATATCATATATATATATATAATATATATATATGCATATATATATATTAATATATATACAGAGAGAGAGAGAGAAGAGACGAAGAAGCGAGAGAGAGAGAAGAGAGAGAGGAGAAGAAGATGAGAGAGGAGAGAGGAGAGAGAGAGAGAGAGAGAGAGAGAGAGAGAGAGAGAGAGAGAGATTTGTCCGTTACAAGAAGAAGGCGACCGCCTAGGAGGACTCTACCCTTGAAAATATTGTAGCGTGAAATTCAAAAAATGTTTGTTCAAATTTAAAATATTAAAATTATTAAAAAATTTTTTTTAAGAATTTGAAAAACAAGCCATTGATAATATTTAAAACAACCATAGAACTAAATATAGTCATGTAAATAAAAAACACTAAAGCAGGACTGAAGAGCAAGTAAATTTATGCCGTCTCCTAATCAGATTCCGGCACTGAATCCATTATTTTAAATTACCATGCCCTGCCTCTTGCTTTGGCCCTTCAGCTATGGCTCCTGTTCTTTACAATTGTGAACAAAAGATATAAAAATTATAAAGTAGGAACAATAAATAAACCGATCGCTTGTTACTAACTACATTTTTATACCTACATTTGTAATACGAAAAATGTTTTGCAGTAAAAATTCTTTTTCCCTTTCTCCTTCTCTGGTTAAGTGCTCCACAACCTTTTTTAGGGAGCGAACAAATGTAGACACTCTGACACTCTAATCAATGTTTTTTTTTCTACGCGAGGAAAAGAAAAGAAAAAAAATCTCAAGGCCAATTTCTTATCGTTCTTTAGTTCTTTGCACTCAAAATCTAGTTGCAAGGTCATAGCATGCACCCCATACTATATATATATATATATTATATACTATATATATATACTAAATAATATATATATATAATAATAAATTATATATATATGATATATATACTATATATATATATATATATATATATATATTTATATATATATAATATATATATATATATATATATATTATATATATAGTATATATATATATATAATATATATATATATATATATATATAATATATACTATATATATATGATTATATTATATATTATATATTATAGAATATATATAATATCATATATATAATTATAATATATATATATATATAATATATATATATATATAGTATATTATATATAAATATAATTATATTATATATATTTATATATATTATATATATATGATATATATATATATATATATATATATAATATATATTTATATATATATATATATATATTTTTTTATTAAAATTATTAAAATTTTTAAATACTTTTATTTATTTTTATAATATATTATTTAATAATATTATTTATATAGTATAATATATATTATATATTATTATATATATATATTTATATAAATATATATATACATATATATAATATATATATATATATATTAATAATATATAATATATTATATATATATATATATACTATACTATATTATATATTATATATAATAATATATATATATACTAATATTATCTATATATATTATATTATATATATATATTTATATATATATAATATATAATATATATTATATATTATATATATATTATATTATATATATTATATATATATATATATATATAATATATATATATATATATATATATATATACTATATATATATATATATATATATACTATATACTTATATCTACGCATCACCCACCACTCACGGGCTGGGCCCTTCTTAAGGAGTATGCTAAATAAACATTTAAAAAAAAAAAACAACCCAATTCCCAGTCTAACGCAAAGTTCTCAGGGTTGAGCCGATACCGTGGCTTTAAAGAGAGGAAGATTAAATTCATAGTTGGAAAACAGAAGGCAAGGAGTTCCACAGAGCAGAAGTAGCTGGAAAGAAAGACGGCACCCAAACAGAACATCTGGGTTCGCAATTACTCACGCAGAATTCGTTAGCGACGCCAAGCACCCCATTGTGCAACGAGGGCGGGCGCAAGGGTGGAGGAATGCGAGAGGTCAACTCCCCTGAGCATCTGCCGCCGTAGTACCTATGGAAAAGGGATAGAGCGCAAACGCTTCGTCGCAGAGATTGAGGGTCAAAGAGAGTTAGAAAATAGGGGGACAGTTTATAGTCTCTTGCTCTTAGGACTCAACCCATAATCAATAGCAAGGGGAACGGCCAGAGCCCCCCCCCCAAATGTGAGAACAGAACTCCATACAAGGGTGAATAAGGCCCCTATATAACTGGAGTAGCTGTGCTGAGGAAAAAAATTCCCCAACCTGAACAGAACTCCAGCTTCTTGAGGCCACCTTAGCAACCATAAAAATATGAGTTTCCAAAATAATTTGTTGTTTATGTTAAGACCAAGAATTGTTTATGTTATTCACAGGAGGACGTTAGAGCCGTCGAAAGAAATAGAAAAGGGGAGGTGTTTTGAGAAGGAGATGTGGAGAAGTTGAGTTTAAAAGGTGAATTTTACAAGGTTGCGGTGACCCCACCGGAAAATATCGCATCCAGATCAGCAAGAATAGATCGGAAAGCTGAAGACGAAGAAACTCTAGAAGAAAAGACGGGAGCCAGATTGAAATGAGTGAAGAATGGACGGTTGAGTCATCGCATAAATTGAACAGAGTGGATACAGCTTGAGGAGATCGCTGATGAAAAGTAGAAATAAGTGGGAGATAGAACAGAAACCTTGCGGAACACCACAGTTAACAGAAAAAGAACAAAAGTGACACACCATCAACATGTGCTCATATGGAGCGGTCTTAAAAAGAGACTAGACATTAGTAATAAAGAAGAGGAAACCCAAAGGAAGGGAGCTTAGAGAGCAGTGACGCGTGCCAAAACCGGTCAAAGCCCCTTGGAGTTATAGTCAAGCCGCCACCAGCAAGACTCCCCATTGATCCCTAAGGCAGAATACCAATAAATCAGTTAGAATAGGAAAGTTTGTCACCAGTTGACCTCGAACGACGAAAGCCATACTTGTGATCTGAAATAAGAGAAGACTCC
>JABUQX010039134.1:42500-50000 GCA_015478945.1 Trachelipus rathkii
TCATCTCCTGTTCATCTCTGTTGATCTCATCAAAACTTTCCCTTCCTCATCCTTGATATTGCACACTTTCCTCTTTGCTCCTCTATGTTTTGACAGTCTTAAAATTTTCTTACTTTCTGCCCTCACATCTTCCATCATTTATTCAGCTTCTCTCTTTGCTGCCTCTTCTTTTACTCTTCATTTCACTCTCTCTGCTTCATTCCTTGCCTCCACATACTGTACCCTTGTATATGCAGTTCTATTTTTCAACCACCTTCTCATCAATACTGTTTTCCTCTTCCTTGCTTCCTTCACTTCTTCAGTCCACCATCTCGTGTGATCTTTCCTAGTTCCTTTTACCCAACTTTTACCCAGGGTCTCCTTTGCTGTCCTTCTTACCGTTTCTTGTATCTCCCCATCTCTATCCAATACTGGGGCGATAAGACCTTTATACAACTGGAGTATCTGAGCAGAAGGAAAAAATTCACGCAATCTGAACAGAATTCCCAGCTTTATGAGGCTATTTTAGCAACCGATGTAATATGAGGTCTCCGAGACAATCACTATTTATGTTCAGTCCAAGAACGACCATGTTGTTTACAGGTGTGACATTAGTGCCGTCAAAGGGGATAGGAAAGTTGGGAGATGTTTTAGAGAGGGAGATATGAACAAGTTGAGTTTTTAAAAGTTGAATTATTCAAGATTGCGATTACCACTCTGAAAAATCTCGCCCAGATCGGCAAGAAATGAATCGAAAAGCTGTAGACGAGAGGCTACTCTAGATACAAAGGAGGGAGCACATTTGAAATGAGTGGAAAAATTTAAAGTAAAGTCATCGGCATAATAGTAAACAGAGTTAGAAGTGCAGCTAAGAAAATCGCTGATGAAAATTAGGGATAAAGTTATATATATATATATATATATATATATATATATATATATATATATATATATATATATATATATATATATACTATATATACTATATATATATATATATATATATATATATATACCACGCTATATATAAAACTACCTTTTAACGTGCTTTATCCCCTATGCAGGGGGTAACACAGGGGACCACAGGAAACTTTAAGGCCGGGTATCCCAAACCAGCGCCACCAGCTTGTGTTCGCAGTCAAGTTTTAATTCTTGCCCCAAGGTAGATAAAAACCCAACTGCTGCGCCGGAGGATTTGAACCAGCGTCTTCTCGTATGAGAGTCGGCGAATGACTAACCTCCTGCTTCCACGGGACGTTATATATATATATATATATATATATAACATATATATATATATAACATAATATATATATATATATATATATATATATATATATATATATTTTATAATACTTTATACTATATATATATATATATATAAATATATATATATATCTATATATATATATATATATAATATATATATATATATATATAACATATATATATATATATATATATATATATACTATATATATATATATATATATTTATATATATATATATATATATATATATCTATATATATATATATATATATATATATATATACTATATATATATATATATATATATATATATATATATATATACTATATATATACTATATACTATTCGGGATATTTTAGGATGGAAAGCTTCTCCGATTTACGTTTTAGTTCTCTTCATACATGTACAAATATGCAGGTAAAGAAACTTTTCCTATTTAATCTCTTTATATAGTCATTAAGATATATTTATATATATATATATATATATATATATATATATATTTATATAATATAATAATATATATATATATATATATATATATATATATATATATATATATATATATATATATATATATATATATACCCTAACTCAACTGAATATTATAAAATATTCGATCACGTAAACTCTATTTCACTGAAATTATTATTTTTGTTGATTTCAAAGTTCACCACCACCACCCATGACTTTCCATTAATTCTCTCAAGATACAGCTGATGAACATGGTTACCATTTTTCTAGTCAGAATGACGTTGTGCAGTTGGTGGAGCTCCCTACTTGTATTCCGGATTGTTTTGGGGATGAACCTCACATTCTAGATGTTTTCCTAACTTTCGAATCCTTTTCATAATTGTGTTAAACTCTTTCAACCTCTGGGTTCCTCCGATCATCTTCTGATCTCTGTATTATATTCTATCTCTTCAAGTCTTCAGCAGGCAAAACCCCTGCATCCCATACAGCGAAGAAACCGTTGTGGTACTTCAGTGCTGCTAACAGGTCGAACTTGCGGTCGTGCTTCTTTTATTTCCCATGGAATGATTACTACTTACGTGGGAAGGTCCCTGGGACTGGGAGTATTCTGAATGCATGACCAAGGTGATTCCCAATTGTGTGGAGCCGTACATTTAATATTATTTTACTTAAGCTAAAGCTACCAAACCGTGGTTTAATTAACTCTGTTTGTTCTCGTGCAAGTGATCACAAGGACGCTACCCTCACAAATTACCGCCTTCTTCAAACTCCAGAAACTCACGTAACTCTCATTTCTTCTCTGAATCGTGATAAATTTTATTCTCTTGGACACTAAAATTAATAAAATTAATTCAATAATCTTTCGTGTTCTTTTTCCACCTATCCTTTCTGACATTTTCCAAAAATTGTTAACTCTTACTTTTCTTCTTCCTGTTTTCCTCTTCTTGTATTTCTAGACTGTACAACTGACTTTTTGTTTTTAGAAAGCTGATCTCTTAGCTCAATTCTTTGCTTCCAATTCCAACTCAGACGATTCCGGTGTTATCCTTTCCTCTCCACCCCTCCATATAATTTATGTAATTTTTCAAAAGATGTTATTTCCGCACTCTCTGAGTTTAACACTTAGAAATCCCGAATTCCTGATGGTATTTTTCCTGTTTTTGTCAAAACCTGTGCTTCCGAGTTTCCACCCAGGCCTGGTAAACTGTTTCTTCTCTTTCTATCTTCTTCGACTATCCGATCTTACTGGAAACGTGTGCTCATTCAGCTTGTGCCGAAAGAAGGGGCACTCTCAACCCTCAACCCTCAACCTATCTTCCTATCGCTTTAACCTCCATTCTTTCTAAAGTTTTTGAATCTATCTTTAGCAGGAAGATTTGTAAACATCTTAATTTTTAATACCTTATCTCTGATCGACGGCATACCCTTTCGTGAGAAACGTTCTACTGGCGATCTTCTTTCTTTTCTCCCTAGTTCTTGATTCTCTGTCCTTCGAAGAATGCCTCAGACGTCTGGGATGGTTCCACTCACTCAGCTTCCCTTAAAAAGGTCGAGTCGTGAGTCTTATCAACTCTTCTACTCTCACTAACACTCTCCAGTCTCATTCTGCCCATCGAATTGTTGCCTCAATTTCTTTATACCATCACAATTACAAAGGACATTTTTCTTCTGAAATCTCCGGTCTTATACCACCTCCATCGATAAAGGATTGCGTGGCAAGTCTTTCTACATAATCTCACCTATTCTTTCTCCACATCTCTACTGAGGCCTATAACACCTTCATTACATAGTGTTTGACGTAAAACACATTATACAAGTCAAAAACAAATTTAATTCTGGAACCGCACAGCTATGGTTCCTGCTCCTGCTCTTGCTCCTGGTCTATTTCGACTCCGCGCAGGATCCACTCCGACCCCTTTTCTAACTCTGACTCTTGTTATTTGGTTATAACGCACTGCATCATTTCTTTCAATTTCGTTTTGGTAATGGTATATATATATATATATATATATATATATATATATATATATATATATATATATATATATAACTATATATATATATATATATATATATATATATATATATATATATATATATATATATATATATATATATATATTCTATATATATATAATATATATATAACATATATATATATAAATTATATTATATATCGTTTTAAATTTCACTGCTATATATATATATATATATATTTTTTTATATATATATATATATATATATATATACTATATATATATATATATATATATAGCGATTTTCTAAATGGTTGAAATCTTTTTGTAACTATTTCAGTCTAACATTTTTTCTTTTAAAATTGTTTTAACATTTTAATATTTTTTTAATCCTATTTGTTTGTTGAAATCCCCATGAAATTTTTAAGCTATTCCTTTTGTTACATACAATTTATTTTTTTCATTTAATGTTCTTAAAATTCCCCAAAGGAAATTCTTTAAATCTTAATGTTAATTGTTTATTTCAGGTCTGATAATATCTGGGCTTGGAGTTGCGTAGGAGACACTGAGGACACGTCAGAATGTTTAAAGGAAAGGAACGAGCAGCTTCCTACACAGATGTCTCTGTACACTTGTAAATTAATTTGTGGCAAGTATGGTTCACTAGTTCCTAAACCGAGAAACCTAACTTTGGGAAAAACAACAGTTTCCTTCCTTCCAGCACAAATAAGTTACCAAAATGTGCTATGTGAACCATCGGTTTGTTTGCTACTTGATCAGGCCTTTCAAATTTTTAATGAAACCATTAATAAGTACCACCCACAATATTCAGAGAAGGTCTCATACTGGATTGGTCCATGGTCCAAAGCAACAGAAACAAATACTCTTGTCATTGAATTTAGCGTAGTTGGGAGCGATGAGTACCTGCTAATTACAACCGACGAGTCCTACACTTTGAATGTTGAAACAACTGGCACGGAAACTCGTGCTACCATAAATGCCAACTCGTTCTTCGGAGCTCGACATGCTCTGGAAACTCTAAGTCAACTAATTGATTTTGATGATGCAAACGACTCGCTACAAATTGTTTCTTCTGCATCTGTTCAAGATTCACCTACGTTTCCGTACCGAGGGTTTATTTTAGACACTGCGAGAAACTTCCAAAGCCTTGACAAAATACGAAAAATCATTGATGGAATGTCTTACAACAAATTAAATCGTTTTCATTGGCACATTACAGACACCCACTCCTTTCCCTTAGTGCTCAATTCTCTACCCAATATGGCCACTTTTGGTGCGTATAGCTCCTTTGAGACTTTTTCTCCCAGTGACATAAGAGATATTGTGCAGTACGCTCGAGTGAGAGGGGTTCAGGTGGTGCCTGAATTTGATGCTCCTGCTCATGTTGGTCATGGATGGCAGTGGGGACCTGAGCAAGGTTTAGGAAATCTTGTGGTCTGTCTTGATCGTGTAAGTATTTTATATACGGTATATATATATATATATATATATATATATATATATATATATATATATATATATATATATATAACATATATATATAAATATATATATATATATATATATATATATATATATATAACTATATATATATATATATATATATATATATATATATATATATATATATATATATATATATATATATATATATATATATATATATATATATATATATATTTATATAGTGAAAGTCCGGCAGAACCGCTTCATCACCAATTCTTATAACAATCACAACATAGACTCTAAACCAGTTGTAATAAATGATAAAGGAAAAATGGTTGATATCTTTAGGAAAAAAAATTATTGACCAGCAAAGTATTATATAATCCTGTAGGGTATACTTATACCCCAAGTGACCGAAAACTTCAGCTTAATAACACTTACGCCGTGGGGCGAATGTTTAAAGCTCGAGACAAAGAAAGATACTTGATTGAAAATACAGCGGAAAGACTATAATATAATAGATGAAACAAATGAATTATCAAATTTAATTGTGATATATATATATATATATATATATATATATACATATATATATATATATATATACTATGCATATATATATATATATACATACCTTATATATATATCTTTCTCTCTCTATATATATATAGCCAGCAATAATGCATGCCTTTATTAGAAATGTGACTTTTAGAATCCTTAGGGATTTATTGGGTTCCAAGTGTCTGACTAATAAGACACCCTCCCCATTATAACTATTAGACTTCTCAGGAGTCTTTATAAAGTTTATATATATATATATATATATATATATATCTATATATATATATATATATATGTAATAACAATATACATATAAATATATATAAATATATATAAAATATATATATATATATATATATATATATATATATATATATATATATATATATATATATATATATATATATATATATATATATAAATATATATATATATATATATATATATATATATATATATATAATATATATAATAATATTATATATATATATATATATATATATATATATATATATATATATAATAATAATATATATAACATATATATATATATATATATATATTCTATGAAACAATGTAAATTGGCATACGATCCTGAGAGTCAGCGATATAAACGCTTTTAACAATTTCTTAACTAATTTTTTTTTTTTTTTATCTTTTCGGAAGGAGAGAGATAAAACAAACTTGTTACTTATGCACTTAGGATCTACAAAGATTTAAAAAATATATTTTTCCTTAAAAAAATAAATAAATAAATTGTTCAAGATTTAGTATAAAAAAAATCAAACCACGTTATGGCTAGGTCTATGGCAACATCTATCTATATAGGTTAGGTTTACATTGACGGCAACGTCAATCCTCCATACAGGTTAGTAGTTTCACATGCACCAACGTCGATCGGGACAGCCTGCCGCAGTAGTTATCAACAATTGTTCTCAGAAAAGCTAGTTTTAGTTAGGTTAGAAGAACCCTAACGAACCCAACAAAATTTAACTTAACCCTACCAAGCTCTATTGCCAAGAATTTGGTAAATTTTGTTGGGTTTGTTAGGGTTCCTCTAACGAAACAAAGAAAATTTATCCTAACCTAAACTAGCTCTGCCCAAAGAGGCAATTACTGCTAACGCCTGCGGAGGGCTGTCTCAATCGACGTTGCCGGGAATCTAATACTAACCTGTATGGATTGACGTAGCCATTAACGAAGACCTAGACTATATGGATTGATGTTACCATTAAGCTAGCCATAACATAGATTGATTTTTTTGATAAATCATGAAAAATTCAAAAACTGTTATTATAATATTCGTTCATCAGAATTAACCTTTTTTTTCAGAAAAAAATATTGTTAAATCTGAAAATGCATAAGTACCAAATTTGTTTTATCTCTCCCCTCCAGCCAAAAAATAATAAATAAAAATAAAACAAGAATGTTATAAAATTTAACTAAGAGAACGTGCTTTAATCTTGCATTCGTTTATATATATATATATATATATAACATATAAATTTGATATCTATATATATATATATATATATATATATATATATATATATACATATATATATTCTTCTTTATTATATCTTATATATATATATATATATATATATATATATTAATTTGATATCTTCATTTACATATTTTCCGACTACACTAGTATGGATTTTTCCACTGTCGTTTTCTCTGGGTCATAGCCATTTTTTGCCTCGAGCTTTGAATATTCGAACAAGGTGTAAAGTGTGATAAAGGATGTTTCCGTTCAGTTAGGAGATAT
>JABUQX010039134.1:62500-78412 GCA_015478945.1 Trachelipus rathkii
CATCAAAAAAATTGTAGAGCTTGCTTTTTTCTTTCGAATAGTGTATCATTTATCCCAATAGAATTAAAAAAATATATATTTTTCCCGTTCTATCCCCTTAAAAGAAAAACGGTAAACGCCTGCTATAAAACGACCGGAATAGATATTAGAAAAAAAATAGACAGGATGTGTCTAGTACCTCAATAAAAGATTGGTCGAAATGACGCGTGTTAGGGAACGAGAAGCAGAGAAAAAGGAATGATCACCATTTGAGCGCTCCTTACGAAAGCCATATTGACCATCAGAGATAAGATTAAAAGGTTTAATTAAGATGTTTTCAAATCTTCTTGTTAAGGATAGATATGAAAACTTTCTACATTATTTAGGTAATTCAACAAGATATAAGTTATAAGGTTTAGGTGGGGTCCTCAAAGGTTTACTAAGCTCATGTTTCAAGAAGGAAAAAAGTTCAAAGTTGAAAGATTTAGACGAAACAGTTTACCAAGACAAGGTGTAAATGGGAAACACATATTTTAAGAACCACAGATTAAATACCATCGTGATGATATATCTTCTTACTTTTAAGCTAAGAGAAAACAAAAGTACATGTACAAAGGAAATTACAATGTGTGGCATGGAGGGTGTAGAAAAGAAAGAACAAATCCAAAATCGTCTATATTGGAAATAGAGGGAGATATGTGAAAGAACATTTCAGTTTAGAGAAAGGGAAAATGGCAATTTGGCTATCTGAAGTTGCTAATATTTGGAAAAAAGGAAATACTAAAGTTGAAATTAACATTTTTTTTTTTTTGCAAAATGCTAGTAAGTGCGTGAGAAAGAAGAACCAAAATAATCTTTATACTTTCAACGGATAAAAAGAGAATAAATTCTGCTCGATTCCGTTATGAAATGTAAGAAACACGATTTTCTGTAGTTACGGTAATATCTGAAGGTAGGCAGCTTTCATACGGCCTGCGAATACCGTGAGAACAAATAGAAGTAAATCAAGGTTTTATAGTTTTAGTTGATGAGAAGAATACGGTATTACGCGACAATTCTAGATAAAATTATCTTGGTTATGCTTTCTGCACACTTTTTGAGATCTCTTCAACCTAACCAGAAAATGAGGTACGATAGCACTTCCGACCAGTTTGAAGCACTGAAACACAAAAATGTTTCCTTAATGCAGTCGGGAACCTCTCCTTCGGTAGATTTGAAGATAAAGAACAGGATATAAAAATAAGAAGGTGATCGGAAGGAAAAATTCAAAGTCAGAAAAAGTTTTAACAGGAAAAGGAAAAGTATCGAAAGTTAAAAAGAAGATCTAGCCGTACCATTAGTTTGAGGCTCTTCTGGATAGAGAAACGAGAAATAGTACGTTAGTTCACCAGTTATATATTGAAAATTAGAGGAAACCCCTCGACGGTGGTAGACATTGAAATCTCCAAGATCCCAAGATCGTCTTTCCCTCGTCCTCGTCCTCGTCTCTCTCTCTCTCTCTCTCTCTCTCTCTCTCTCTCTCTCTCTCTCTTCTCTCTCTCTCTCTCTTCTTTCTCTCTCTCCTCTCTCTCTCTCTCTTCTCTCTCTCTCTCTCTCCTCTCTTCTCTCCTCTCTTCTCGATCATTTTATAGAAAGGACTAGATCAATGAATCTTCTCTTACTTTGGTCCTTTAAGTATAGATAGTTTTCAGATAGTCATTTAAGTTAAGAGATAGATATAAGAATATATATATTATATATTATATATATATATATATATTAATTATATATATATATATAATATATATATATAAATAAATATTAATATATATATAATATATATATATATTATATAATATTATATATATATAATATATTATATATTACATTAACTAACAATTTCAAAAATTATTAAAATTGTATCTATGCAAGTAGAATATTTACAGATACAACCCTAATACCAACGTAGTTATTATATTCGAGTTAAGAATAATAAATTTACGACAGTAAACTTTGAATTGATAAATGTTATGTGTTTCAATGCACAAATAAATGGAATTATCAACCTATAAAAAAAGGAACGTAACAAACTTACTTGTTGATAAACTGAAACTTCTTATCCAATTAGTCCAAAAGGAATTTGAAATTGTTAGTTTCAACACCGGTGTAATTAGTTAATACCACCGGCCTCTTAGTATAGGTAGTAAATAATTCCTTTACGCATCGATTGACTATTAATTTACGAAGATACGAAGATAAAGTTGACTTGAAGATTAAGCGTTAGTTTAATGAAAATAAAAAGCGTTACAATGCACTTGATGAAGTTACATTTAATCACGGTTTATAAGGCCTTAGTGATTATACGATTTTACACTTTTTTATAACTAACACTTAACAAAAGTAGGAAGGGAGTTCTATTTAAAAGCATCCACTTCTTTCGAACGACAGAAATTAATAAACTTTTTTACAGGACGAGTTCGATTAGCGACTTAACAGCACGAGGTTTCAAACGAAAAAGCTTTGATTTTGAATAAAAATTCCAGCACATCAACTCCAGCTATTTAAGTTCCTTAAAAGTGTTTCGGTTTCATGATTCCAATATTTACAATTTAAAACACATAACATCTTTTAAGGATAAATATAGTTTGGCAAAGAGTTAATAATTGAAATGCATACGAATTTGAGACCAAAAGCATATTGAAACGCAAACTTTCATTACGAAATATTTTAAGCTATTGATTCGCATTCCAATTTTAATACACTGGGCGGGGGCGATGGCACGGATTTCGACGAATTCGTGTCATTTAAAAAAAAACAAAAAAAAAACAAAAGAATTTGATTAATCAGAACTCTCGGATGATTCCGATTCCGATTCCGATTCATTACCGATATTCAAAAATTTCGAACGTGCTACTATAGCTGCTTTCCTTCTGGGACGCAATGAATTTGCAACCGCGGGAGTATCATTAATTGTGGTAGGGGCAGGAATTGTTACTTGCTGAGATGATGGTGGTAGTGGCACCATTGAATTTGAAGCAGAACTATTTCCTTGAGATTTGACTTGATTTCCACTGTGTGTTAATGATAGCTCTAAAGGGAATAAATGCTTTATGGGGTAAACATTCATTTGACCTCCAGGAGTTCGAACCTGGACTGAACGAACCTTATTATCATCTCCATAAATAAGCAGTTGAATAATGCCCATTTGCCAATATGGTCGCTCTTTGACCGGACTTTTAATAAGTACGATGTCTCCTACTTTCACCCTATTTTTCCATGAGACTTGATAGAGGTCTTTTCCCATCTCTCTCAAACTTAATAAATACTCATTATACCACCGAGTCCGGAAGTCTTCGAATATTTCAGTAGATCGTTTAAGGGATTGGATTAGTTCTTCTCTTGAAGGGGAATCGGTAGGAATGGGCTCGTTTAATACGATACTTGAATTAGCTAACGGTTTTAAAAAACAGTTAGGAGTGAGAGGCACTATATCATTATCCGAAGAAGTATATGTTAATGGCCTCGAATTGATAGCATTAGCAATGTCTGCCAATGCTGTTGTGAAATCGAAATATTCCAAATTTTTACGTCCAACAGTCTTATAGAGACAATTTTTAACAGTCCGAATTGACCTTTCCCACATACTTCCCATCCAAGGGCTGTATAGGGGAATGCGGATATGTTTAATGTGATTTTTACGCAAAAATTCGGAACCCACCTCTGATACAACAAACTGCTCGAGAGCATCCGCACCTTTATTAAAAGACCGGGCATTGTCGCTATATAAAAATTCAGGGACTCCAAACCTAGCCACAAAGCGTTGGAACGATTGAACGAATGCCCTAGCAGACATATCTGGGATAAGATCCAAATAGACACAACGAATATTGAGGCAGGTGTAAAGAAGAATATACATTTTTTGAGGTTGGGTGGACCCTTTAATTTTAATGAAAAAATGTTTAGTAAAATCCACTCCAACATTTGAGAAAGGACGATAGAAATTGACTTGCGCTTTTGTGAAATTAGTAAACTTCGGATAAGAATAAGAAAAGCTGTTGAACTTTGTACAAGTCACACATTCCGATAAAACTCTTCTTATTGTATGACGAGCTGAAGTTATCCAGTAGCCCTTTAAACGAATGAAGGTCAAAGTTGCTTGAATGCCCAGATGTTTACAAGAAACATGTGCATCTCTGACAATCAGGGTGGTAAGGTGATGGGACTTGCCAAGGACTACTGGATTGACTATCTCGAAACTATAGTAGTTAGTGCGAGACAACCGTCCTTTACTTCTTATAAGACCCAAATCGTCCAAAAAGAAGTTCAGGCGAGAAACTAAATCAGGTGGTTTTGAAGAAGTTGATCCCGATTGAATCTCTCTCAAAAAACGAAGTTCGACAGGAAAACTTTCTTGTTGCATAATCTTGAGCAAGAAAAGTCGAGCTTTCCTATCATTTTCAGTAGGATCGATGGAAGATGTGCCGAATTTGTAGAGTAAAGCACATACTCTTAACAAAGTTGAAAGAGAAGAATACTTGGTCATGTCAATAATAGGAGGAGGTGGGGCTTGAATGACTGTGAAGGTAGTTGAAAGCCCTTCCTGTACACTCCTTGTTTGCTGATAACTAGGCCAATACACTTGGTCATGTTTAAGCCAAGCTGGTCCTTTCTTCCATAGTTCGAGCTTCTTCATGAATTCGCGACAGGACAAACCACGAGTTATAAGGTCTGCAGGGTTTTCATCTGTTTTGACGTAGTTAAATGAGATCGGTATTAAATTATCGTTTCTCATAGATGAAACCATACTCTTAATGTCCTGTATACGATTCCGAACGAAAATTTGTTTTGTCCTGCTACCTCCTCCAGCTACCCATGCAAGAACGATTTGGGAGTCAGAGAAGACGTTGACCTTACTAAATTCAACCTCTTGTAGGCTAGTCACGATCTGCGGAAGGCATTTAAGCGCCAGAAAGATGGATAAAAGCTCTAAACAAGGAAGGGTTTTTCCCTTGAGAGGAGCTACTTTAGATTTGGCCCACATTAACGAAGGACCTTGTTCTGGGGAGGTGATGTAAGCCGCAAATCCATAGCTCTTTGAACTAGCATCGCAAAAGATGTTAAGGGTTGCATTAGTCGATGAGGTATCAAAACAAAAACGATTGAACGATAAACTCTTAAGAGAGTCAAGATCGGCCCTTAATTTTTCCCAATCCTCCTTTATTCCAAGATCGATAGGGTCATCCCAACTCATTTGTTTTTCCCATATACGTCTCATCAAAAGTCGACCTCTCAATGTGACAGGAAGAAACAATGCAAGAGGATCAAAGATTTTATTAACTTGAGAGAGCAGATCTCTTTTTGAACTGACTGATGATAACTCAAAGTCTGCGAGTCTCAGGGTGTCATTACCAGGATGGTAAAGGTAACCTAGAACTTTTTCCTCTTCGCAGTTATGGGAAGAAAACATGTTATCCTGTTTTATTTGAGCCTTGAGATCTGAATGGTTAGTGTTCCAAGAACACAAGTTGAATCCTCCTTCCTTCATTCTTTGAACTGATGTGGTGTAAATGTTTCTCAGTACTTCTGGGGACGAGTGCGTGTAAATAAAATTATCTACATAAAGATTATTTATCAGAAGACGAGAGACTAAATCATAAGGATAGCTATTCTGAATGTGGTGTCTAATAACAGCTCCCAAAATGTAGGGAGAAACAGCAAGTCCGAATATGATGGTTGCGTACCGATAAGTAACAAGCCTGCCATCTTCTTCCCAGAAGAAACAAAACTTGTTACGGTCACTTTCTTGCTTGAGATAGATTTGTAAGAAAGCTTTAGAAATGTCCGCAACAACCACATATTTATTGGTTCTAAAAGCTAAAAGAAGACGAAGAAGGGGAACCAACAAATCTATACCTGGATAACAGGCTTGATTAAGGGAAGGAGCTCCTTTTGTACGAAGACTGCAATTGAATACAGGTCTTATCTTAGTTGATACCTGATCAGCCATTCTTATGACAGGCCTGTGGGGAACCCATACATATTTATGGAAGTCCTTCGGAGATACTTTGATGATTTCAATTATGCCGTTTTTCAGCTGCTCTTTAAAGACATCACTGTATGCTTTGTCGAGTCCCTGATTGTTGAGACGATTCTTGACTCGTTTTAGTGTACTTAAAGCAACATTATAGTTGGATGGAACTTGATGCAGCAAATCCTGAATCCAAGGGATTTCGATGTGGTACTTTCCATCGATAAATTGAATGGAGTTGTGGAATTTAGTTATAAATTCTTTGTCAGTAGTACCATAATCTTTTTCTTCCTGAATTCCCATGGACTCCAGACTGTACAGATGCTCCAGACCAAGTTCAGTATCCTTTTGATTCGAGGAAAGATCGATGACATCAGGGTAGGAAGGATGGGGATCTAGAATTGAGTTTACGAGGGTTTGAGGAGCGTTGACAAATTGGTAGGGCAATGAAGAGACAGACATTGTTAGTCATGAATCTTCCTCATCATGTTCTCGTGATGAGTTAACAGACTGCTTTCTGTACAGAAAGTCTTTTTGATGTGGAAGTAGAAAAGAATCCACAGGACCGAAAGGAACTAAACCGAAACAAGTTGAAATAGCACTTCCTTCCAAACATTCTACCATTTGGAAGTGCCTCATATGACAAAGAGCGTCAGTGCCAAGCAAAAGGTCGATGTTATTCACAGAGTCCCCATAAGGACCTACAAATGAGTTATCAGCTACTTTGTATTTTGACGAAATTCTACAAATAGCAGATGCCAGTCCATTAACAGTAAAACCCACATCTAAAGAAGGGTCTACAAGAACAGGAATTGATATAAATGAATCACAACAACAGTTGAGATCCAAATTAGCCAAATAAGAGGAACGAACCTGCTCTCCGATGAAGGTTTTGATGGGATTGTCAATCTTGGGTAATTGCTCACAATTGATGTCGAATTTATTGAGCAATCTTGGACTAGCATAGGTTCTCTGTGAACCTAAGTCGATTAATGAACGAACAGGCACAGACTTATTCTTGTGTCTTACTGTGATGGTGATGGTAGGTAAGATTTGGGAGGCAGATGACTGTCCGGTATTGATACACAAGTGGTTGCTAATACCAGAATTACTTTCTTCATCGGCATCTTTTCGATTGTTGTTCCGATGTTGAGTATGAATTTCAGATGGACAAAGAGCTGTGAGATGCTTTCTACTCTTGCAATTTAAGCAAGGGTACTTAAGGTTGAGTGTTTTTGCTGGACACTTATCCACCATATGTTTCAAGCTGGAACAGTTGCTGCACAGCTTAAGCACAACACATCTGTCCCTTTTGGCCTTAGGAGATTCATAAACTGTGCATTCTGAAAGGAAATGCTTCCCACTGCACAACTTACATTTAATTTCAGAAGATGCTTGAATATTTGACGAAGATGGAGATGTCTTTTTATTCACACTATCACCTTTAGATGTATTGAAAGTATGACTCTGTTCAGATGGTACAGAAGGAAACTTTTTCAAATTTCTGTTTCTCCTTTTTGAATCAAAAGAAGAACGAGAAGAACCAGAAGAGGGAGATTGAGTGTAAGATTTTGGAGTTCGAAATCTTTCCATATTATGAATGATTTGATTGTGTTCTTTGAATATGAGGTTGATGGAAGGATATTGTTCCTTCGTAGACAGCTTCAACTCTCTCAAAAATGAAATAGGAAGCTTATCAACCACGATATGACTTATTAACTTGCAACCGGATGAATCCTCTTGAAAAAAGTCAACTCCAAGTTCCTTAAGTTCCTTCAAGTTAGCACGAACCTTTAAAATGAAAGACCGGACAGGTTCCAACTGTCTTCCGTCAAGAGGCGGAGCCGAATCTAACTCATGTAAAATAGAGTCAATAATGAATGCTTTATCTAGATAATGTTCCTTTAAGATGGTTAAGGCAACATCATAATTGTCATCCGTGCCTGACAAGAACTCAATGTCCTTCAGAGCATATCCCTTCAAATGTGATTTTAAATATTGAAGTTTGATGGCCTTTGAGATGTCTCTTCTCTCTCCATATACGTTATTGAAAGATTGGAGAAAAGAGCGGAAAGAATGCTTGTCTTTATCTCCCGAGAAATCTCCACACTTTAATGCAGGAATCTTTAAGCTAGAAGGATAATGACAGCAATTCTCCTTTGAGTTTGACTTCTCTGAAGAGGCACTAGACGACTTTCTTGAATCCGAATTATAACCATACTTGTCTTTTAACAAGTGAAGCGCTTTAGCCATCTTAATATGGTAGGTATCAGTGGCTGTAAGTTCTTCGTCAAGTATGGCTTGGTCAACTTTCGTATATTCAGCCCCCAATATTAAGTTTTCAATGATGGTGTCTTGAGCTTTAATTTCACTCATGACTGTTGTCACCTTTTCAAATACAGTTTTTACAACAACTGGATCGTAAAAGGTGGGAGAGTCCTCATCACCTTCCTCTTCTATAGGAAAGTGTTTACAACAGAGAGTAAGTTTTCTTCTTAAGTGTCCCCTTTTTAACCTAAGAGGACCCAAGTCTTTAAGAAGACTTGACTTGAGGCTAGATATTTCCTCTCCTGAAAGATCTGTAGGCATTAGGTCTTGAAAATCAGCAGCCTCTTTCAGATCTAAGTCTTGAATGATGTCCATATTGATAGTAGAAAGAACAAATCGAGAAAGAATGGAACGAATGAGAAATAATACACTAGTGCGCAGTAACTATGTCAAAAACAACCACTGTACATAGACTATGTCGAAAAACAATAACCGCGCATAGACTATGTCGAAAAACAATCACCGCGCCATAGGCTATGTCAAAAAACAAACACTGCACTATACTATGTCGAAGAACTAAACACTGCGACAAGATATGTCGGAAAACAATCACCGCGCATAGACTATGTCGGAAAACAAACACTGCGCATAGACTATGTCGAAAAATAACACTGCATAGGCTATGTCGAAAAACAAACCCTGCGCATAGACTATGTCGAAAAACAAACACTGCATAGACTATGTCGAAAAACAAACACTGCACATAGACTATGTCGAAAAACAATCACCGCGCATAGACTATGTCAAAAAACAAACACTGCACATAGACTATGTCGAAAAACAAACACTGCGCACAGACTATGTCGGAAAACAATCACCACGCATAGGCTATGTCGAAAACCAAACACTGCGCATAGACTATGTCGAAAACTAAACCATGCGCATAGACTATGTCGAAAAATAAACACTGCGCATAGACTATGTCGAAAAATAAACCCTGCGCATAGACTATGTCGAAAAATAAACCCTGCGCATAGACTATGTTGAAAAACAAGCACTGCGCATAGACTATGTTGAAAACAAGCACTGCGCACAGACTATGTCGGAAAACAATCACCGCGCATAGGCTATGTCTATGTCAAAAATCTATGTCGAAAAACATCTACTGCGCATAAACTATGTCAGATAACAACTACTGCGCATAGATAATGTCGAAAAACAATCACCGCACAACTATGTTGAAAAATAAACACTGCGCATAGACTGTAGAAAAATAAACACGCGCATAGCCTATGTAAAAAAGAAAAACACTGACATAGACTATGTGAAAAAAAGTAAACCATGCGCTAGACTATGGTGAAAATAAACCATGCGCATAGACTATGTCGAAAATAAACATGCGCAATAGAATTATGTCGAAAAATAAACACTGCACATAGACTATGTCGAAAATACCCTGGGCATAGACTATGTCGAAAAATAAACACTGCGCATAGATATGTCAAAAAACAAACCTGCACATAGACTATGTCGAAAAATAAACACCGCGCATAGGCTATGAAAAATAAACACTGCACATAGACTATGTCGAAAATAAACACCGCGCATAGGCTATGTCGAAAAAAACACTGCGCATAGACTATGTCGAAAACAATACTGCGCATAGACTTGTCGAAAAACAAACGACTGCGCATAGTTATGTCGAAAAAAACTACTGCGCAATGAAACTATGTCGGATAAAACTACTGCGCATTAGATCATGTCGAACAAAAATCACGCGCATAGGCTAATGTGAAAAATAACACTGCCATAGATATGTCGTAAAAAATTAAATCTGCGCATAGACTATGTCGAAAACACAAACACTGGCGCATATGCTTATGATAACACTACTGCGAATAGATAGTGAAAAACAGATTCAGCCGTGCATAGAGGGCTGTTGAGAATAATAAACATGGCATAGACTGTCAGAAATAAACACCGCGCATGATTGCAATGAAAAACAGTCACCGCGCATACAAAATGTCGAATTTAAGAAAATTATCGAATGCGCACTAACTGTCGAAAAACACCCACTGCGCATGCAAAATGTCGAATGTATATATATATATAAATAGTATACAAAATATTACTGTAAACTTTATTTTTTAAAGTCATTTTTGCGAATCAGAAAAACTTAGAACAATTTTTTTTTAGAAAAATTATCAAACAGTGATTAGTGCTTTCAAATTAAAAAAATGTTGACACCTCTATCAAAAATCAAAAAACAAAAAAATTTACTAGTAAATCTTTCATATAATATATTATATATATTATACGCCCACATATGGAAATAAATCGCGCTTGAATATGCCTGTCTAGTCTCAAACTCGATGCAAGAAAAAACTTTAAGTTTGCCTTTCATAAGGTTTACACAAATTTGAACAAATTTACAAAAAATTGATTCTTATGAAATATTGAAAAACTTCAAAAATTAACTAGCAATTTCAAAAATTGCAAACATTAACTAACAATTTCAAAAATTATTAAAATTGTATCTATGCAAGTAGAATATTTACAGATACAACCCTAATACCAACGTAGTTATTATATTCGAGTTAAGAATAATAAATTTACGACAGTAAACTTTGAATTGATAAATGTTATGTGTTTTAATGCACAAATAAATGGAATTATCAACCTATAAAAAAAGGAACGTAACAAACTTACTTGTTGATAAACTGAAACTTCTTATCCAATTAGTCCAAAAGGAATTTGAAATTGTTAGCTTCAACACCGGTGTAATTAGTTACCACCGGCCTCTTAGTATAGGTAGTAAATAATTCCTTTACGCATCGATTGACTATTAATTTACGAAGATACGAAGATAAAGTTGACTTGAAGATTAAGCGTTAGTTTAATGAAAATAAAAAGCGTTACAATGCACTTGATGAAGTTACATTTAATCACGGTTTATAAGGCCTTAGTGATCATACGATTTAACACTTTTTTATAACTAACACTTAACAAAAGTAGGAAGGGAGTTCTATTTAAAAGCATCCACTTCTTTCGAACGACAGAAATTAATAAACTTTTTTACAGGATGAGTTCGATTAGCGACTTAACAGCACGAGGTTTCAAACGAAAAAGCTTTGATTTTGAATAAAAATTCCAGCACATCAACTCCAGCTATTTAAGTTCCTTAAAAGTGTTCCGGTTTCACGATTCCAATATTTACAATTTAAAACACATAACATCCTTTAAGGAATAAATATAGTTTGGCAAAGAGTTAATAATTGAAATGCAAACGAATTTGAGACCAAAAGCATATTGAAACGCAAACTTTCATTACGAAATATTTTAATTCGCATTCCAATTTTAATACACTGGGCGGGGGCGATGACACAATTCGTGTCTTATTTAAAACCAAAACAGTCATTCTTATGACAGGCCTGTGGGGAACCCATACATATTTATGGAAGTCCTTCGGAGATACTTTGATGATTTCAATTATGCCGTTTTTCAGCTGCTCTTTAAAGACATCACTGTATGCTTTGTCGAGTCCCTGATTGTTGAGACGATTCTTGACTCGTTTTAGTGTACTTAAATCAACATTATAGTTGGATGGAACTTGATGCAGCAAATCCTGAATCCAAGGGATTTCGATGTGGTACTTTCCATCGATAAATTGAATGGTCTTGTGGAATTTAGTTATAAATTCTTTGTCAGTAGTACCATAATCTTTTTCTTCCTGAATTCCCATGGACTCCAGACTGTACAGATGCTCCAGACCAAGTTCAGTATCCTTTTGATTCGAGGAAAGATCGATGACATCAGGGTAGGAAGGATGGGGATCTAGAATTGAGTTTACGAGGGTTTGAGGAGCGTTGACAAATTGGTAGGGCAATGAAGAGACAGACATTGTTAGTCATGAATCTTCCTCATCATGTTCTCGTGATGAGTTAACAGACTGCTTTCTGTACAGAAAGTCTTTTTGATGTGGAAGTAGAAAAGAATCCACAGGACCGAAAGGAACTAAACCGAAACAAGTTGAAATAGCACTTCCTTCCAAACATTCTACCATTTGGAAGTGCCTCATATGACAAAGAGCGTCAGTGCCAAGCAAAAGGTCGATGTTATTCACAGAGTCCCCATAAGGACCTACAAATGAGTTATCAGCTACTTTGTATTTTGACGAAATTCTACAAATAGCAGATGCCAGTCCATTAACAGTAAAACCCACATCTAAAGAAGGGTCTACAAGAACAGGAATTGATATAAATGAATCACAACAACAGTTGAGATCCAAATCAACCAAATAAGAAGAACGAACCTGCTCTCCGATGAAGGTTTTGATGGGATTGTCAATCTTGGGTAATTGCTCACAATTGATGTCGAATTTATTGAGCAATCTTGGACTAGCATAGGTTCTCTGTGAACCTAAGTCGATTAATGAACGAACAGGCACAGACTTATTCTTGTGTCTTACTGTAATGGTGATGGTAGGTAAGATTTGGGAGGCAGATGACTGTCCGGTATTGATACACAAGTGGTTGCTAATACCAGAATTACTTTCTTCATCGGCATCTTTTCGATTGTTGTTCCGATGTTGAGTATGAATTTCAGATGGACAAAGAGCTGTGAGATGCTTTCTACTCTTGCAATTTAAGCAAGGGTACTTAAGGTTGAGTGTTTTTGCTGGACACTTATCCACCATATGTTTCAAGCTGGAACAGTTGCTGCACAGCTTAAGCACGACACATCTGTCCCTTTTGGCCTTAGGAGATTCATAAACTGTGCATTCTGAAAGGAAATGCTTCCCACTGCACAACTTACATTTAATTTCAGAAGATGCTTGAATATTTGACGAAGATGGAGATGATGTCTTTTTATTCACACTATCACCTTTAGATGTATTGAAAGTATGACTCTGTTCAGATGGTACAGAAGGAAACTTTTTCAAATTTCTGTTTCTCCTTTTTGAATCAAAAGAAGAACGAGAAGAACCAGAAGAGGGAGATTGAGTGTAAGATTTTGGAGTTCGAAATCTTTCCATATTATGAATGATTTGATTGTGTTCTTTGAATATGAGGTTGATGGAAGGATATTGTTCCTTCGTAGACAGCTTCAACTCTCTCAAAAATGAAATAGGAAGCTTATCAACCACGATATGACTTATTAACTTGCAACCGGATGAATCCTCTTGAAAAAAGTCAACTCCAAGTTCCTTAAGTTCCTTCAAGTTAGCACGAACCTTTAAAATGAAAGACCGGACAGGTTCCAACTGTCTTCCGTCAAGAGGCGGAGCCGAATCTAACTCATGTAAAATAGAGTCAATAATGAATGCTTTATCTAGATAATGTTCCTTTAAGATGGTTAAGGCAACATCATAATTGTCATCCGTGCCTGACAAGAACTCAATGTCCTTCAGAGCATATCCCTTCAAATGTGATTTTAAATATTGAAGTTTGATGGCCTTTGAGATGTCTCTTCTCTCTCCATATACGTTATTGAAAGATTGGAGAAAAGAGCGGAAAGAATGCTTGTCTTTATCTCCCGAGAAATCTCCACACTTTAATGCAGGAATCTTTAAGCTAGAAGGATAATGACAGCAATTCTCCTTTGAGTTTGACTTCTCTGAAGAGGCACTAGACGACTTTCTTGAATCCGAATTATAACCATACTTGTCTTTTAACAAGTGAAGCGCTTTAGCCATCTTAATATGGTAGGTATCAGTGGCTGTAAGTTCTTCGTCAAGTATGGCTTGGTCAACTTTCGTATATTCAGCCCCCAATATTAAGTTTTCAATGATGGTGTCTTGAGCTTTAATTTCACTCATGACTGTTGTCACCTTTTCAAATACAGTTTTTACAACAACTGGATCGTAAAAGGTGGGAGAGTCCTCATCACCTTCCTCTTCTATAGGAAAGTGTTTACAACAGAGAGTAAGTTTTCTTCTTAAGTGTCCCCTTTTTAACCTAAGAGGACCCAAGTCTTTAAGAAGACTTGACTTGAGGCTAGATATTTCCTCTCCTGAAAGATCTGTAGGCATTAGGTCTTGAAAATCAGCAGCCTCTTTCAGATCTAAGTCTTGAATGATGTCCATATTGATAGTAGAAAGAACAAATCGAGAAAGAATGGAACGAATGAGAAATAATACACTAGTGCGCAGTAACTATGTCAAAAACAACCACTGTACATAGACTATGTCGAAAAATAAACACCGCGCATAGACTATGTCGAAAAACAATCACCGCGCATAGGCTATGTCAAAAAACAAACACTGCACATAGACTATGTCGAAAAACAAACACTGCGCACAGACTATGTCGGAAAACAATCACCGCGCATAGGCTATGTCGAAAACCAAACACTGCGCATAGACTATGTCGAAAAATAAACCATGCGCATAGACTATGTCGAAAAATAAACACTGCGCATAGACTATGTCGAAAAATAAACCCTGCGCATAGACTATGTCGAAAAATAAACCCTGCGCATAGACTATGTTGAAAAACAAGCACTGCGCATAGACTATGTTAAATAAAACATGCGCATAGACTATGTCGAAAAATAAACACTGCGCATAGACTATGTCGAAAAATAAACCCTGCGCATAGACTATGTCGAAAAATAAACCCTGCGCATAGACTATGTTGAAAAATAAACCATGCGCATAGACTATGTCGAAAAATAAACACTGCGCATAGACTATGTCGAAAAATAAACCCTGCGCATAGACTATGTCGAAAAATAAACCCTGCGCATAGACTATGTTGAAAAACAAGCACTGCGCATAGACTATGTTGAAAACAAGCACTGCGCACAGACTATGTCGGAAAACAATCACCGCGCATAGGCTATGTCTATGTCGAAAATCTATGTCGAAAAACAACTACTGCGCATAAACTATGTCGGATAACAACTACTGCGCATAGATAATGTCGAAAAACAATCACAGCGCATAGGCTATGTCGAAAATAAACACTGCGCATAGACTGTCGAAAAATAAAACCGCGCATAGGCTATGTCAAAAAACAAACACTGCACATAGACTGTCAAAAAATAAAACATGCGCATAGACTATGTCGAAAAACAAACCATGCGCATAGGCTATGTCGAAAAAAACACTGCGCATAGACTATGTCGAAAAATAAACCCTGCGCATAGAATACTGTCGAAAAATAAAACCTGGGATAGACGATGTCGATAAATTAAACACGGCCTAGGCTATGTCGAAAAACAAACTGCACATAGACTTATGTCGAAAAAATAACCGGCATAGGCTTGTAAGACAACTAACACTGCACATGACTATGGAAAATAACACAGCGCATAAGGCTATGTCGAACAACCCTGCGCATAGACTAGTCGAAAAAAAAATACTGGCGATCATAGACGTATAACAAAGACACGGCATGCTTATTATAAACATACTCTGCGCATAAACTATGTAGGATAACAACTACTGGCATAGATATGTCGAAAAAACATCACGCGATAGGTATGTCAAAAATAAACACTGCGCAATAGACTATGTCGAAAATAAATACTGCGCATAGACTATGTCGAAAAACAAACACTGCGCATAGCTTATGTCGAAAAACAATCACCGTGCCGAAAAACAATCACTGCGCATAGGCTATGTCGAAAAATAAACCCTGCGCATAGACTATGTC
>JABUQX010039135.1:0-42704 GCA_015478945.1 Trachelipus rathkii
TCACAACTTGAGACGATGCCACACAAACTTGAAATATACTATCCAGGAGCAGCGAGAATAGAATCGGATAAGATAAGGGACGTAAGTTGTTCAATTCTATGAAGTGAAATAGAGGTGAGCTGATATTTTGATTAGTGTATTTTGATAGTAATGAATTTGATATGAGGTGAAAGAATGAAGGGTCCAGTCATCGACATGTGAGTGGAATAGAGGTTAGATGTGGCAGGTGAGGAGGGAGTCATGGTGATGAATAAGCAGGAATATTAACGTAGGAGATAAAACAGAACCCTAGGAACACCACTATTGACAGAAAGAAGAAGTCGCCCCCCCCCATGAACAACAGCCGACATTGAGCGATTTTGAAAGAAAAGCTAGACATAAGAAGCAAAGAGAAGAAGGAAACCCAAAGGAGGGGGAGCTGAGAGCGAGTGACGCGTGCCCATTACCCGTCAATGCTTTGATATGTCATATGTCGCCAAGCCACACAAGTTTCCGGGAGTCCTAAAGGGCGGAAAACCCTAAATCGGTTAAATAGGAAAGATATATCGCCAGTAGATCTCGAGCACCGGAAGCCGTACTGGTAATCAGAGAGAAATGATTGAGATTCCAGATGACTTAAGAAATGAAGAGTTGAGAAGGTTTTCAAAGATCTTAGAAAGAATACAAGTGAGAGCTATAGGGGGCGGGGAGTAGTTAGAAGGATCAGTAGGAGCATAATTTTTTTTCGTGGAATTATGGGTGGACATTATGCGCTTGCTTCCAACACGTGAGTAGAGAACAGTGCTAGTAAGTGAGGCAAGAGAATTATAGTTCTAACGAGGGGTGGGGTCAGCACGGAAGCACACTTCCTCAAACTCGGATAGAGCAATGCCACCGGGCCATCCCGCCTTCCTAAAGTTTCCAAGAGCTCATGCACCGATCAAGATGAAATATGACAGGTAAAGGCATGAGGAGCACCTGAAGGAGTAAGGAGGAGGAAGAGGAATATAGAATCGTCCAGGGTTGAATTAGAGGGAAAATAGGAGGCCACAGAGATGATTGCCTTTTCAGTCGGAGTAATAACAACAGTAATCATCAAGCGTATAAGTAGGAGGAAGGATATTGTACAGGAAGTTGTTAGAGATGTTTTTGGCAAAGGCCAGGAGAGATTTGTCAGTAGGTAGAACCAAGGAGGTTATCTTTCGTTTTAATGAAAGTCCGCTTTTGCTCGTCGAAGAGTATCCCTGCAACGATTTCTACTTGAATGAAAATTAGCGCAAGAGTGATAGCAGAACGAGAATTTTTCCACACCCGAATAACCATTGTTCTCTTCAGCATTGAATGGCCAGGAGACAGAGCTACCGATCGAGAACATGGATTTTTGAGGAGAAACAGATTTAGTCCAAGAAGGAATGCACCTGCTCATCCCATCACAATTCCGTCCTGCACTTTATCGGCAGAATCTGAAGCGTCTTAAGAGTCAAAGCAGTCAACTTCAATTATAGTTAGCGTAGAAGCAACGCATGCCTCCCCAGATTGCCCGATCAAAGTAACCAGAATAAACCTGCATAGGGCAGGTGGAGATGTTGGAGAGAAAGTTATTAGAAAATTAAGTGGATATAAGGTGTGGTCAGATTTACCGATAGTAGCGAGGGTGGTGTATTTATAGAGAGAAGGACTAGGTGTGAAACATATGTCAAGTGTGTTCAAGAATCGGTTTGGACGATCCGGAATGTGTTAGGTTATTTATATCAGTTGCTCCAGCAATCAATTGAGAACTACTGATTGATTCGGCTTCTCCCTCACCTAATCATACAGCAGAGGAACCCAACAATTCATGTGTTTTTGTATCATTGAAATCCCTAATAGAGGACCTTCAAGTATTTGATTGAGAAGATATACAGTCTCTGAGAGTAGTAAGGTTAAATCAAAAAGGGCCATGAAAATTCTGTCTGTTAGGAGAAGTCAGCAGAAAGCATAAGAATTAGTAGAGAGAGGAAGAAAAGATTTTAGAGCCCAGAACATCGAAGTTAAGGAAATTCGAGATTCTCGGAGACGTGTTATAGATGTTATTTACATGCGCAATCTCCACCCATCCAAACAGAAATTATAAAATAAGTTATAGTTGGGATATATTAAACGAGTTGAAGGATGAATTCTTAGCCATCTGGGCCTCAGACAAAGCATAAAATTAGTTTAGAGTTAGAGAGGTAGTATTCGCATGGATGCAAAGAGGTTAGAGTGTGCACGCCATTGATGGTTGGTAAATTGTCAAAAGAAAGGCCACGCCTGTCGCAAATCTGCTTATCATACCGCACACAACAAATCACAAAAATAAAAAAAACAAAAAAAGACACAAACAAATAAACAAAAACCAAAGGAGAAATGAGGAAAATTTACTCGTACGCTAAAACCTAAATTTTAAAACGATAATACCCTATTTACAGCAAATATCTAAAATAAGTAATAATCCATAAAGTTTAAAAACCTCACGCACTCATCACGCTCTTACGAAATTGCGTACAAAAAAAAAAAAATACTATTGATCAACAGAAAATATAAGATAAAGTCTGTATACGAATTATAATAATGGCGTGTCCCACACGATACGCGTCTCCCTCATTTTCAATTACCAAATAAGATTCATTACTTATGAAAAAGTTATAAAAAGGAAATCAAGGAAAAAAATATCATAAACTTGGTACTAGCTATCTATATTGAACTAGATATATTGAAGCTAAAAGTTTCTCATAATTTTGTTCACTCCAAAAGAGTAATGATGACAGTAAGTTTATTGGCTATTGTTTTAACCGGATACGTGATTACTTATCAAAAATGGCCAAGTACTAACCGATAGCCGATACTGGATCGGTACAGTCCTAATATATATATATATATATATTAGGGTATGTCGATATTATATTAGTATATATTATATTATTATTATATATATATATACTATATATATATACATATTATATATGATATATAGTATATATATATATTATATATAATTATTAATATAATACATATATTATATATTTATATATTCGTATATATATAATATATATATATATATATATATATATAATAAGTTAGTGAGGTAATATATAATAATAACATATATATACATTATATATATATATATATTTATATTATATTATATATATTATATATTATTATATATATATATATAGGTTGAGTAGTATAGTATATATATATATTATTATTATAATTATACACTGTAAATATTATTATATATTATATATTATATATATATATGTATATATATATATATATATATATATATATATATATATATATACATTATTTATATTAATATATAATATATATATATAATATATATAGTATAATATTATAACTATAATTTATACCAATACACAAATTTACCACAGATTATTCATAAAACATAGACACATATTTCCATAGTATAAAGAAAGGAAAACGTGTCCTTTTAAATATTTTGTAAATAATGATTAATTTCATGGTTTCTCAGTTTGTTTTAACTCTAGAATTTAACCTTTATATTGCTCAACATTGTTTTATAATTATTATAGAGATGCATGATGTTTTTTACTTCTCAAGTGAAATCAAATTCTTGTTTAGAAATGCTGCCCAACTAGTTCAATATTGGTATTGTATTTAATTTTTTTTTTATGAATAACTATATATATCCTAATTTTTCTTTTTTTTATCTATTTTGCAGACAGGTTATTCCACATAACTATATCCGTGATTGTACACGTGTCCACATTGAATGTTTAATATTATTCACGTCCCCCTCAGTTTATTGCACCTGTCGTATGGTTGGGCTCTCTGGACACTGTTTGGGTGGATATACTGCCTTCAGTGGTCCTAGAGTAAAGAATGAATTTGCCCCCCCCCCACAGAGAGGTAGATAACATGCAATGACACCCTTCCTTATGAAGTGCAACCTGGCATCGATTGTGCCGGAAAGAGTGTGAGCCTGTGAGTCGCATCGCAGCGCACAAGATCTAGCGTCAGGTTTGGATCTTTTCCCTGCCCTCTGGGAGCATCTATAAATTAAGCAACTACTCGCCACTTAGCGCGGTTCCTCCGGTAAGCAAATCTAGGTACGGTTTGACACCCATGAGGGGGGGACCATCTATTTAATATAATCAGTAACATGGATAACCTTACGATGTCCTCAGAGCCTGATGGATTTGAAAGATTGGTCAGGCCTCTCACCACACGTACTACACCTGTTAGATCGCCATCCAAAACGAGAATGATCTGTATCTCCACTGGAGCCTTTCCCATCGTCCTCTGGGGAGCCTTGAAGTTGAAATCCAATTTGATGCCACTCTCTTCGAAAAAGGAATACAATCATGTGCACAAGTTATCTTCATTTTCAACCCCAGTACCATCCTCTCTGACACTGAAGTCTGTAGGAGATACCGTCAGAATCCAAATTACAGGCTATTTGCAAACGTTCAAGACATCCTCAATTCCTTAACATCCCCTTTGCAAAAGGTTGCTGTTCTTTTCTCTTACAAACGAAGGGTACAACACCTCTCGCGCTATTCCCCGCTCCCCCAACTCATTTTGCTTGGCTCCACTGCTGCCTTGTTAAACATCATATCTGTCTCATTCTGTAGTTTCAATGATCAACACTTTACTCCAGACGCTTTTACTTTCGACGCGTCTAAAACCCGGGGACTAGTGTGGGTGCATCTGCTGTCTTTCTTGACCGCAACCTCTCCTACCCTTACCTCCTCATGCTTCAATTTTGCTGCAGAATCTAATGGCTATGATTCGCCTGTTCTTAGACCATAGGAATCACTCTTCATGTCCATTTATCTCAGATGTCGCTCAGCCCTCCGTGTTACAAGCGCTTAAAATCCCCTTTATCCTATAAATCGCACAATGGTATCCTCACTGTACAACGCAATTTCTTGTGGCTCCTCGCACTGCCTGTAAGAAAACTTATTTTATGTTGGACCCCTCTCATTGTAGTGGTAATGGCATGAAATCGCTGGCATGAGAGCCAAATTGGCACCTCCCTTTTCGGAGTGTGTACCAAGGTACGCTGCTCCGGATGCCATTCAACAAGGCATCGATTCCCATCAACTGATCAACTATCCTGTGCTCTCCCGAAACACGACATTTTATCTTGTTGGCAAAACAAATGCTGCGGTGACAGCGAGTCAGGCGAGGGACCAGCGAACACCTCAAACATCAAACGTGCCTTATGAGCGATACAATCGAGTTGAGTTGTTGCTCCTCCCTCTCCTCCGACTATGATTTAAAGACGCTTGGCTCCTTTACTCATGAAGCTTTCGAGATAAAACTTTTTTGAAAATGCCTTCTTGTATTTAGTCCACCAGCCAATATCACTCATATAGTTCTCTTAGATCCTTTCAGGTCGAGCCCCATCACGTTGGCACTCTCCTCCCGTATTGTGCAAAT
Organism: Trachelipus rathkii; assembly: GCA_015478945.1. Taxonomy (NCBI): domain Eukaryota; kingdom Metazoa; phylum Arthropoda; class Malacostraca; order Isopoda; family Trachelipodidae; genus Trachelipus; species Trachelipus rathkii. Next base: position 5,431 of record JABUQX010039135.1, read on the forward strand.
TTCTTCTCTGCCGCTTGGTCTTATCATTCCCCAATCTGGTTCTCCATAATATCTTCACATTTGATGTTACCATCTCGCACCCTATTTCTGCAGTGCGTCACTTCTCCTGTGTTCAACAGTCATGAACCTAAGAGACTTTTCATCAGAATTTTATCAGAATATTCATCCACTTCTTGTAGTCAACTTAACTATTTCATTTGTTAACCTCCAAGAAGTGAATATTCTATTAACAACATTTTGTATTTTTTGTTAACATATTTTGTGAGCTTATTCTTATAATTCAAGAATACAATTTTATTTAGTTTGTTGCTTATCTTTCTGACTCGACTGTAGATATTCATTTCAACAATCTTTCTTCTGCTTTGAATATGGTTGTTGGCCAGTGGCTTCCCATGTGCCGCATTTTTCAGCCCCAGTGTGGCTGCTTCTTTGTGAGCCATGGTGGGTCCTGTACACTGAAAAAAAAAACATAGTTATTTATTATTATTATTGTATAATTATATATATTGTTAATTTTATACTAGTATTAATAATTGTCTACGGGAAAAGGAAGACTTGAAGATTACATATGGAACAAAATCACAAACAATCCTTTTTGCTTGAAATAAAATCTTCTCGAGCCTTTTTTATTCCACTTTCAGTCTTGGGCTATCCTGATAATTGTATAACGCATTGAAACGTATTAGCAAGGCTCTAAACTATCCAACTAGGCAGAGCAATTTTCATTTTTCTATTTATATTCAGAAATTTATTTCACAGTGAAATAAAATTTTTAACTTTTAACTGGATATGTGTATTGTATTTAATAGCCTTAAATTATTTCAGAGTTAAAAGTCCAGTGTATTATTCAAAATTTTGGTAGTTTAATGATAAGTTATTTTTCCAGAATATACGTATATGTCCTTGAAAGTCATATTTTTTAAAACCAAATACTGTGTATTATATTTTGTTAATAAAATAGTCAGCTTTATATCTAGGTAACGTAAATAATGTTTGCAGTATTAGTTCGAAATCATTATAATAATATGTTATGTTCTTGTGCAGAGCATGTTGTTTTATTCCTTTATGAATTTCTGAATTCTCAAGATACCTGTATCTTAATACACTCTTAAAAATTTTTAATTTTTGGCTAAAAAGGTTAAAATATTTAGTCTTTGGTTAGATATTCTTATTGCATTTTTTTCTTTTTTTTTCAGATTTTTAATGATTTTTTTAAATTCAAGAATAAAATTTATTTTATTAACATTATATAATCTGATAATTAATGTTAGATTTTTATTCGCTATTAGTCTGTATCAATGACTATTCCTAACTTTGGTGATACTTGTTAAGAATCGCACTGTAATTGTGTAGTGTCAACTAATTCTCACATGAAAAAGTCGACTATTTTATTTCTGCATCCAGATTATCTTTAAGCTCTGGAAGCATCTTGACCATTTTATTAACTTTTGACTCTTTTAGATTTAACCAAGTAAGTTTCATATTTTGGTAAAAGTTTCTTACAGCAGGTCTTAATTGCAAGTGCCATGGACTCAAAGAATTCTATGGTTAATGAATGATCTTTTTCCTCATTAATTGCAGAATTAGAGTAATTTTTTTGAGGAAGAGTTTGTGAAGTCTAGATATACTTTTAGCTGATAATTCAACTTTTAGAAATTTCACCTAAATAGTGGAAGAACCGTTGACAGTTTGTGTTCATTAAGGTATTGGATGGTTTGGGTATCTAATAAAATTATATTTTTGGACTAGTTTCCAAATTGGTGGGTTTTAGTAACAGTAGTTTTGAAAACAGCCCTTAGGGTGCTAGTGTGATTTTTTCATGAAGCATGTTTGGGTAAGTGGGCCTGAACGGAACAGTTCTCCGATAGTGCTCAATGTGGCTGTCTACTGTTCTCTAATACTTTTCTATTGTTCTATATGTTTCTAAAATGAGACAAGTATTATGGTAGAGTATCTTTTTTAAAAATTTTCATTAGGTTTACAGTTATATCTGTCCTTTGATTATTCATACCAACCATTAATCCATTGAGGTATAAAAACAATTTTTTGTTAAGGAATGGCGTATCACTTGTTGTTTTGGAAATTGCTGGTTCTGTCTTTACTTTAGAAGTCTGAAATCCTAAGTCATAAACGATATGTTTTCGGCTCAATTTCTTTCAAGTTAACTCGTATGAAGGGTCTAAATAAAAGACTTCACACTTACGTTCGTCTTCTAAACACAACTTTATTCAATTTTTAAGAAAGGATAAAAAAAAAAAAAAAAAAAACATAAAAATTGGGTTTTTTTTGTTTTTTTTTTTTTTTCAATTAAACCCTATGGCCTATATATTCAGCTATATTAAGAAATTCATTAGTAATGGTTAAGGTTTGAATATTTTTTACTCTTTAATAAGTTAATGTCCTTAATTATTGTATGTAAAATTATTTATAATCTATAATTTATTTATTTCAATGAAATATAATTCTAGTCTATTTTGACATTAGATACAGTTATTTGTTTTTGCTTATTTATTGTTCAAAAATATATATATATTATATATTATAGTATCATATATAATATATTTATATTGATATATATTATTATTATATATTTATATATATTATTAATATATATTATTTTTTTAATTATATGATATATTATATATATATATATACCTCACATCATATACTAATTATATTATATTATATTGCAAAAGTTCAGAATTTGATCACTTTTGGGAACTCAGTATATGGTGACTCGCTAAGAGTCGCTAGGTCATATCCTGAGTCCCCACGAGTCTATTAGTGCAGATAATGAAAGCTAATATATATATATTATATATGTTATATTTTAAATTATATAATTAATTAAATATTTAAATAAATTTTAAAAAATAATATATATTATATCATAATATGTATATATTATATATTATATAATATATAAATAATATATTATATATATTATTATATAATATTAAATGATATCTATGTGATCAACAAAAACAAACCTAACATAATCCGACTCTTTCGACTGTCAGTCTTTTCTTTATTTTAATCTTGTAATGTTCACAGATACATTTAAATATCATAATTGTTTCAAAAATCTTACTAAATAAATAATGGACATATAATTTAAGCATATTATTAAATATTACAAATTTTCATATTTAAACACAAATTTCATATATAATTTTATACAAATAAACATCATTGCTTGCTCATCGCTGAGTTTGAACTTGAGCGACCTTTCGACACACACCTAGCAGGTCACCATATACTGGTATCCAAAAGGATCAATTTCTGAATCTTTTACCTTATATATATATATATATATATATATATTATATATATATTTTATATTTATATTATTATATATTATTATTAATATATATATTATATATTATTATATTTATATGATTTAAAACATAAATAATGTTGCCAAGCTCTATGTATTTAAACCAGCATCGCCAATGATCTGTTCAAATTATATATATATATATATATATGTAATATTTATATATATATATAAAATTATCTATATATATATATATATGATTATATACACCAACCCACTATATATATTCATATATATAATATATATTATATATTATATTATCATATGACGCACTGAACAAATTTTCTAATAAATAGCTAACTATTTAACTTTTCTGTAACTTAGAATAATTTTTTTGAACAGAAAGAATTTTTTGGTCTTCAATTCTGTCTGTCAGGCAATCTATATACTAAGCCAATATATATATTATTATTTATATATATATATATATATATATTTTATATTATATATATAATTATTATATATATTATATATATATATTAATATATTTATAATATTATTATTTATATTTAGATATATATATATTATAATATATATATATATATTTATATATATATTTATTCTATTATGAAAGGCAGAGCGTAAATTATGACGTTTTTTCGTGGGCGGTACTAAATGATTACGTACCCTATTTTTTCGTAATCTGGGGGACAGGGAATTTGGGAAAAGTGTCATATTATTCCCAAAGAGGCTGCGTTTATGATTTGCTGTTGTATAAAGTTTTAACAGTTTTTTTAAGATTAATTATTATTTTTTAATTAACTATTTAATTTAATGTATTGAAACGAAATAGTTAAATCCTAATAATGATATTAACTGAGGAATTAAAAAAAGGTAATTTTTGTCCTTTGCCTCATTTTAAAATGGGTCCATTTTGAATTGTTTATCACAGCAAAGGTTATTAAAAATTGTGACTGATGCTGATGACAGTTGAAATCCGCAACAATACATTATATAAATATAGTAAATTTATTTCTAAAATAACTCTCTCTCTTCTCTCTCTCCTCTCTTCTCTCTCTTTATATTTTGAATATATTATATATTTTATATATATCTATAGTTATATATATATATAGTTTATTATAATATATATATATATATATATTATATATTTATATATGTTATTAATTTATATATTTATATATATTATATTATATAAATTATAATATATTATATATATATATATATATTATTATTTATATTATACTATATATAATATTTATTATATATATATATTATATATTATATCTCCTTAATATTATAAGTTTTATATTTTTCATATATATATATATATATGTCTGTTTTTCTTAAATTACTTTAGAATTTTTTTTCCTTCAGAAGGAGCTTTGGTGAAAAATCTCTCAAACATTAAATACAGATAAGTAATAAGGTTCTTTACTAGTAAATTAAAACACTGTTTTAAATAGACAGATATAATTATGCTTTCTGGAGGCACAAATCTAAATTTATGAAGGCTATTGTGATTCCTTATAAAACAATAAAATGTTTCTGCAAGTAAGAATAAATGATCTTATTACCAAATTAGCGTTCTTGTATAAAATAACATTGTTAATACATATTTTAAATAGTAATATAGTTTTTATGATATTGAGTTTTATATATTAGTTGCTTTAATTTTTTTTTAGAGGAGGCCCGGCCTCTGTGCTTCCCCCGTAAAGCCTCGCCTGGATCTAACTAGTATATATATTATACTATGTATTAGTATATATTATATATATATATATTATAATTATATATTATATTATTATATATTATTATATATATATTAACCATCTATCTATTTATGAACTTAATTTATCTATGCAATAAATATGACCTAATTAGATATTATATATTATATTTTCCCTTGGGTAGGAAACCATATAAAGAGAAAATATTGAAGATGAAATGCAAATATATGCAATATGAAAATCTCTTCATTGTTGGTTAAATGTTATGCAGATTTTTTTTCTAAGTGTTCCCTCCAATTCCCTCACATACATTTCATCAGTTACAAAGCACCAAATCCTATTCATATATTTCTAAAGTCAGTTTACCCCTTTATTCTATTCTTAGCCTTTCGCGGCTTCTCCAGATGGAACTTCCTATTCCCTTGATGTCCCCATTTAGTCGCCTTCCAAACTGTTCATTTTTACCTCCTCTTTCTCTGCTCTGTTCTGAAATCTTTAGCATTTCCTTCCGATATAATCCAAACATCTTTCTTTGGAAAGATATATTGACTCTTTAGTACAATCTTAGAACCAAGCTCTTTTTTACTTTTGACCGCTTGCAATTGACTCATCGATTTCCAACCTACTCACTATTTACATCTTAGCTCCACTTACAAAATTCCCATCATACTTCCTTTGCACGTGCCGACAAACTGTCTTCTTCATTTGCTCCCAGATCTTGTTCATTTCAGCTACATGCCTTCACATTCATTACTTTGGTGTTATGCAGTTCGTCTTAGTTTTCGTCTTATTGTCTTTGTTCACTTACTTTCACTCCTTATTCTACCCTTCACTTCCTTCTCTACACCTTCCTCGGCCATTCTCAAAGCTCCCGCTATTACTTACATTTACTAACAACAGAGTAATTGTCCGAATAAATTCCTAATCTAATCCCTCACGATTTTATACATCCATAATCCCATACTTTCAACATCTCCTTCTCACCACACAAAATAAATCATACTTTTCACTTCGATATTCCTCTCTCTATTTACATCAACGTCTAGTAATATCTTATGAATACTCTTGTTTCTATATATGAAAGTACTTAACTTTCAACATACCTATCTCCTCAAGAATTAATCACCTTTGTACCTATTCTCATTTTCTCCGCGATCCCCTTCCAACCACCTGTTATACATCCTCTTTTGATCACCTATCCAACAACCATTTAGGCCCCCCAACACAATCTAATCTGAAGTGCTCCTATCTCACTCTTCCAAAACTTTATTAGATTACCTCAGAAAATCGCCACTCTCTTCAGACATTCCCTCAGATGGAACCATACAGTCTACAAACCACACATACCTTGACCTTTTTTCAACTAGGATTTTAAACCATTTAGAATTCTAGTTACCTTAATCACACACAAATGTCTGCTCATAGTTTATTGTACCACAATTCATCATCAAAAATTGCAACTACACCTTCTCTTCCCCCTCTTTCCATATTATTCACATTTCCAGCACACTCTTTCACACCCATCTATTCATTTTCACTCTGTTTCCTTTCATCTTTGTTTTCGTCACAGCGAGTGCAAATCGAGTTTTGCCCGTTTTTCTAAAACATCCTCAATTCACCTAATTCTCACTCCTTTTTTTTCAACATTTATCTCTTTCATCACTCCATGTAACCGTCATATGATTTGTTACAATTTTCGGCCGTAATAATTAGAAGGCCGTTTACGTTATGTGTATTATATATATATATATTTATGTCCCATATAATATACGTTATCAAATTTATGATATATATGAACAAAGAATTATTTTGCAAAATGTTGGCATAGAAATTACAAATATAAAACATATTTTATAATATATATTTATATATATATATATATATATTATTATTCAGGGTTGTTTCATAAAGTACATGTACTTGTACTTGTTACTTTGTACTTACGTAACATTTTTTTTGGAGTACTGTAACTTGACTGCCTACCCTCTACTGACACATCTCTCTAACACCATTTCTGTAACTTGTACTGTTACTTTGAGCCTTTTGTACTTGGTACTTGTGCTTGGTACTGGGAAGAACTTTTGGCAGTTCTCACCTCTCCACTTGAATATATATTTCTTTAAATTCTATTTTCCTTAAGTAATGACTTATTCTTTTTTTTTTATAATGTATTTATAAAATTTTCCATTGTGGTAAAAAATTATGAAGCTTTTAAATAGATAAAAAAATTAGTAAAAGTTATTATATATTTATATTAATATATATTATATTAATATTATTTATATTATTATAAATAATATTTATATATTATTATTATTATATTTATTATATTTATATATATTCACCTTTTTCCCGTACCATAGACTGGGGGTAAGGTCGTTAACGATGTTACCAGAAACAGAAAGTAGTCAGACAGTATAATCCATGAACACAAGTCAAAAAGTAAAGCCCAGCCTTACCTCCTTTTTATACCTAGTAGGAACTCGCTGCACAGAAAATCCTACCCTAGAGTGATGATCTGGACCTTTTCATCCTAGGGCTTCATGGGACTGCGTCGGACCCTTACTATGGCATCTCGCTCAATGTGGGGTTCATCCTTGGTCTAGGCTGGGCCAGAACATTAACACCCCTCACATAAAACCCTGCCATTTATCTCTATTTATGCACTTTTTTTTCTCGCATCTGCACATTTAACTCCTCCAGACATTCTTTTGCTGAACTCAATCTCCACGTTTTCTTCAGTTCGGTCTCCCCAGCCAGCTTCGATTTCCCAACACACTCACGCACTATTATCATTCCGCTTAACCAACCGACATATCATTCATCCTTTCCACCCCATGACCAAACCATCTAAACATACTGTCATTTATTCTCTCAATTTATTCCCTTTTTTCATACATATTTTAATATCAACTTTGTAATACGTTCATTTTTCCTATTTTTCAATTTCTTCTCACACTTCTAACACGCCCTATAGATTGTCCCATGCTGACACCATTGTACTTTAGACTTCTATACTCTCTTCCAGACCATTGTCTTATCCTATATACCATTAACTATGTAACATACTTACCATCTACGGCAAGAACTAAAGCGACTCAGACTTAGTCTCTTCTACTCCACCAAGGATTTAAATTGCAACCAGCCTCTTCTGCAATTTCACTCAACCTTACCTACTAGACTACACTCGCATATCCTTTCCCTTTTCGTCCAACTAATATATATCCTAAATATTTAAACTCAGTCCCTTGTTCCAGCTACTACCATCTAGCATAACTTCACACCGAGACTGCCCTCACTCATTAACCATGAACCTTACTCTTATCTACCTTTACTTCAAACCCATCCTTTTACAACATCCTCCAAATCTTTCTAACCCTAATGCCTTCTCAAACTCTAATTCAGATTCACCTCACAAAACCTTATATATAGTATAGTATATATAGTATATATTATTATATTATTATTATTTTATTATATATAATATATATATTATATATACTATATTAAATATATTATATTATATTAATAAATATATAAATATATATATATTATATATTATATTATAATTAATAGTTATATATAAATATAATTATATTATTTATATATATATATTATTATAGTTATATATATTTGGCGAGATTTTGTGATTCATCTGTGGATTTGGTATAAGTTGTATAACAAAATTCAGCTCCACTCACGACACGGTTATAGTTCCGATGGGATGGAGGAGGTGCCATATTTAGTCTCTTTATTTAAGGGTAAGGGAAAATTAGGTAACTGTAAGTATTATTACGGGTTAAGTAAAGTTTATTGAAGTGTTTGTAGGGAAGAATAATGTTGATACTCTTCTAGTAGAAGATGTGTGTTCGAATGAGTTGAAGAATTTCATAATATTTGGGAAAGAATATAGGTGGCGTTTAAGTAAAGTTGGAGAGGATGTGTGGATCAATATTTACATTAAAAACAAATGATAGGATTAATGAGGGAGGAGAAGAATAAATTGTATTTAGGATTTATGGTATTTTGCAACAGGCGTATAATAGATTAATAGGGAAATTCTATGGCAGGTGTCTAGTGATATGGTGTTGGTGGTAAGCTTCTGATAGGAATCAAAAGTATGTATTGCACGACAATAGTGAAGGTTGTGTAAGAATAAATATGTGAAGTGTGGATTTTTTATATTCAATAGCGAGTGAGTACAGGGTGATGCTGTGTATGTCTCCTTGCATTCAATCTGTATATTGATATTAGGTAATGCCTCTACACATATAGTAGGTAGGGTGACAAGGGACAGAGCTTAGACTATGGATAATGGATGAGGAGTGGAGGATTGCTCTACCTATTATACTGAGTTGATGATTTCGTTTTGTTGTGGCGCATATCTGGAAGAGAGTTTGAGAGGACTAGTATGAGAGATTTGGTATGGGTGTGGTAAAGAAAAGGTTTGTAAGTATAACGTTATAGATAAGAGAGTTTTATTGGTTGTGATTGAGGACAGACCTCGCGGTGTGAAGTTAGTTTAGATGGTGTGTAGTCAGCTGATAAAGTGTTCCTGAATTTAATATTTAAGGATATATGTTGAATGAATAAGGAACGGCCCTGAATTGCAGAGTGTAGTAGGAAAATTGTGAATGGCACTAAAGGTGGCTGGTGCAGTTAAATCTTTGGTGGATGTAACGGGACTAAGTCTTGAGTGCGGCTATTTGGGTCTTACATGAAGGGTATTGTGTGTTACTCTCTTTGTTTATATGTATATGTAGTGGGACTTATGTTTCTGGAATAGTAGGTATGAGATCTTAATATTACAATGTGTTCAGTGTGACAATCTTAGTGGCGTTGTTTAGGTTTGAAAAGAAATGATTAAAATTAAGAAATGAACATATTCCAGAGGCGGTTTGTTTAACTTTTTCCGAGAAAAGTGTGAAAATCGCTCATTTGACCGAAAAGTACGTCTTTGAGATGGTTTGTCATGTGAAAGGATGGATGAAAGCGGTTTGTTAAACTGATGTATAGTGGTATAGTGTGTTGGGAATCGACCGGATGGGAGACAGAAGAAAAGTGGAATGAAGTCCAGAAAAGGATTGCATGGAAGACGAGCAAATTGAAGTTTTGGGCAGAGGCGAAAGAAAGGTGCATAACAGGGCGGAGTGAATGGTGGGTTTTTTTGTAAGGTTGGTTGTACACGCCCATGGCCAATGGAATAACCCACATTGACGAGAGTTTTATAGTTGATTTGCCAATCGCAGTGCCGTGATAGCTTCTAGGGTGGATTTTTTTGACTGCGACGCAGTTCTCCTAATTGGTATATAATCGGGGCGGTAAGGCTGGTGCTTTCTTTTATACTTGTCTCTTCAATCATTCTTTTACTATTTTATGTTTCCGGTAATTACTGGTCACCTTGCTCCAGTCTTGGGAGATACAGATGGGTGGTGATGATGATGAGATATATGATTGATGATTGATGATGATGATGATTGATGATTGAATATATATAATATATGAGTATATATTATATATTATTTATTATTATTATTATATTATTATATATATGTTATATATTATATATTTATATATTATATATTTATATTATATATATATTATGCTAAGTTTTTCATAAAAGTTACTTTTGTTACAAAAATTGGACTTGTAGTCCTTATTGTACTTGTACTTGTTGTTGTAATTGAACAATTCTAGAGTACTTGTACTTGTACTTGTTGGTGGTAAGCTTCTGAGTACTTGTGCTTGATATCTTGTACTTGAAAAATGTACTTGAACACATGTCTTGATATATATATTATATATATTATTATATATATATATTATATTTCCCCTTATTATTATTATTATTAATATTATTTATATTATATATATTATATATATATTATAATTAATTATATATAATAGATTATATATATAAGTATAATTATATATTTATAGATATTAATATATATATATATTATATATTATATATATAATATATATATATATATATATATATATTTATATTATTATATTACAGGACATCATTCTTTTTGACAGACAAATAGTAAAGGAATTGTATGGATTGTAGTTTTTGAAATGACAGAGAGAGTTTCCTTTTTCTTGTCTCAATATGAACCGGTAAGAGTTTCTAGGTGTGTGATTTTTTACTGGTTTGCTTCATGAAAAAGCTGATTAGTATTTATTGTGCGCGGTAGTGTCATTGTGTGTATGGTAATCTCTAGTATTATTTTAATTGTGTGGGAGTCTGCTTTTTAAGAGTGTTATATACAGTTGGGTACGGGTGCTAGCCCTCTAACGTTTGGTTGGAAATAGGGTGGTTAAGTGAGGCGGTCATTCTAGTTTTGTATGACCGGTAGTTCAAATAAGAGATAATAAATTGGAGTGTTTGCGTGTAATGGAACATATATGGTTTGAGCTTTGTGAGTAGATAGTTATCTTTGCAGCTTCTTGATCCTTACTGTGTGGTCATTGTGAAAGAATGCGAGTCATGACATAAATAGCTAAAAAACATGGACTAGAATTTCACCCTTTGGTACTTTGCCATTGTACATTGTAGGTTTTAGTGAATATTTTTCCTTGCTACTCTGTGGTCTGTATAGTGGTTATGGTTGGGCAATTGATTTGTTTTTTGTTTGCCAATCAGTTCAAGTTTGGGGTTGTCTAGGATATGTCTGGCTAACTGTGTCTAAATGCTTTTGCTGAGTCTAATTGTGTCCATGGACGTTGTCTAGAGTTGAAGGTGGGCCATTTTGGTTGAATCAATTAATATGCATTTTGATAACTAGTTAATTTTCTGAAAGCGTTGTTGGACATTGAGATTAGATAGAGAGGATAATCTATACTTGATTTTTTTTTTAGAATCAGTGGTTCAAATACTTGAGATTCTGGATAGGATAGACTCTATTTGATCCAATATGAGATGAGTATTTTTTGGATTATTTATAAGTTTGTAGGATTGAGATGATGTATGTTCAAAGTTCTTCCATGATAGTGGAGGGAGGTATATTGGAGTCACATATGTGAGAACACATCATTACATCTAGGTTGATCTGGACCTTCCGTTTTTGTCAGTTTTTTGAGACTCTTAATGATGGTTTTAACTGCTTCAGTGGAGAAGTATTTTATGCAAAATGACTCGATTTGTTTTCTGAGATGTATATAACGAGTTCCGGTGGTTTGTGATCTTATTTTGAGTAAGTGGTCCATATGGATTTTATCAGACGATTTTTGTTCCGGGGTTGTTTGATTTTTATTTCTTAGCATGGATGTTTTTTTGTGTTGGGGAATTCTTTTATTATGTTAGGTGTGATTTTCTTTATGGTGCATTTAATTTCTGTTAGTTGCGTATTGAGTGATTCAGTCTTTCTAATATGTTTTGGTGCCAGTTTAGAGTGTTGTTATTTCGTGTTTAAGCAATTGAATTTGCCCAAATTTTGCTCCTGAATTTGAGTTGTCCTTGTTTGGTGTCTTCAGTCTATGACGTAATTATTAGTGAGCCATTTCATTTCAGGGAACAGCTCCGACATATCGAAGTTTGAAGTGAAGAGTGCTAATAATTTATTATTTTATATACCCAGCCCAGTGAATTTGTCGCTACTACATTTGGGCGTTTTTTAAATGTATTATTTTTGCAAATCATGTTAAACTTCAATACACAAAAAAATTTACTATAAAATTTTATCTTTAGACCTAATATAAATGAGTTAATTATTAATTGGTAAGATACTCAGTTTACTGACCTAAGGAGTATTATATAGCCAAGGTTCTCAACCAGCAGGTGTTACAGACCCTTCTTACCAATACAGAATCAAATATAATGTGTGTAAATAATATTACTCTAAGACTTAACATGATGTGAGAACAAACTAAATTTATCTTTTAGAAATTTGTAGTTTGTTATACATATTTCTGATCCACCTATACATATGGCAAAACAACAAAGAAACACCCACATACTAATATTTAGTCATTTATCCTCATTTGTATTGAGGAATAAAGCCATACAAACTGAAAATTGTGTATTTACATCTATAAAGAGGAGCTTAACAAATAAAACCCTCATTTAATAAAATAATTAAATATAAATAAACTCCTTGAAAATTGAAAACGGAAAATAAAAAATACTTATTTGAGAACAAAAAGACTTCATTAAATAATGTTTTTAGTACAAAAAAGTTTTTGGTACAGGTAACATTTTTGACACATGAATTTTTTTAACCATTACGATTTTTTGAGAAATCAATTTTTGATTATTTTTTTGGGTTCAACTATTTTTTTAATTGTTTTTAAATGTATGAGAAATTGAATAAATTCTTGTTCGCTTAGGCCAATGTTTTTGTGATTGGCAATAGCAAGCTTTTTTACTTCAATGGTGCTATTTTTGAAAGTACTTTTATAGCCTTGAATTAAATTGATTAGACCTCGCACCTTTCTGAAATTTAATGCGTTGGATAACAGTTAAAGAAGTGCTCTGCTAGTTGCTCCAGCTCTTCTGCACATCAGCAATGGTAATTTCTACACTTCCTAAATGGCAATATTATGTGTAAATGAAAGCTCTAGAAGGTAATTGAGAAACCCACTTCCTGTAGTTGGTAGATTCTCATTAGCTGGCATTCCTTGATGTTCCAAAGTTCTGCAATTTTCTCAAAAAAACTGGTAGTTTTGGAGAGCCAACTAAATTGGCCTTCTTTATACTTTATAACAGATAGCACTGCATGAAGCTTTATCTCCAAATGACGAATCTTTTTTCTCTCGAAAACAGAAAAATAAATTGATGTTTTAAATATTTTGATACTCCAAAAGACATAACTTTTTACTTCATGTGCATATTTTTTTTTGAAAGTAATGATATTTGTTTCGTATGGTTTGTTGGGGAATTTTAATTTGTTGAATTTGTTTTATATTGTATCTAAGTTTTATGTCTGGTGAATATCGCTCTCTAGTACTTTGGTTGAGGCATTGATTAAATTTGGTTTTTCGATGGCTTTGTGAGTTATGATTGGATGTTATATTGTAAATTGACTAGTGTCAAAAATGAAACAAACAAATGCGAAGACTGTGAGAATTGTTATTTGACTCAACCTATAAAGAATGGCTTCCGCATTTGAATTGGCACACGCCGACCATATCCTATCTCTGCTTACCGTTGGGGATGTTTTAGAGTTTAGATCCATATTTTTGAGTGTAGACGAGAACTTGGCCTGAGATTATAGGCGTTCAGTTCAGTGTGTTTTGTTGTTTGGAAATATTTACCACATATATTTTTGGGGGACATATAGTTTGTTTTCTTGACATGAAGGTCATCTGTCATTTTATTTTCGTTGACAGGTTTTTTTTGAGTTCCTCGTATTTGTTTCTTATACCATTGTATTTAATTAGTAGGATTTGATTTGATTTCAATTTTCGGAGCGAGGGAGTGGAGTGGTAGACAGGGTTTATTTATCATCATATCTATCTTTCCTTTTTCCTCAGACTGGGGATGAGGTGCGGCAAACATACAACCGAAAAACAGAATAGTGTAGAGATCATGTCGAAAGTCGAAAGGAAATCCAACTACATCCTTCCATACCCTTTTGCATCGCTAGCCAATATAAATAAAAAATTTCATCCTAGGGTTCACGCGCTCTTTTTTTTTGCGACACGGTAAAAATTTATTATTATTATATTATTATCTTTATTATTCATTATTATTATTATTATTGATTATTATATTAATTTATCATCATCATGTATTCATCACCTTTCCCCTTCTCTCTCCTCAAGACTTGTGTATAGCGTGTTAGCATCGCACTGACACACAAAAGTAGTATATAGAATATTGAAAAAAATCGAAATAGAAAGCCAAGCCTTACACTCCGCCTCCTTGTATAATTCTTCCTTTTAGTGAGACTCGTCGCAGCTCCATATAACATCCACTTCTTTGAGCATTCACGGGACTGCAAATTGCCCTTACTATGGCATCTCGTCAATGTAGCGTTCATTCCTTTGCCCAGTCCAGGGCCACAATCATACCAACCTCACAAAACCCCGCCTTCCTCCTATTATGCACCTTCCGTCGCCTTCTGTCAATCTCACATTTCTCTCCTCCGTGCATTCCTTTACTGACTCAATTTCCTTTTTCTTTGTCTCCCAGCCGGTTGATCCCAGCACACTCACCACTATATCATCTTAACCAAGCGACTATCATCCATTATCCTTTCCACAGGACAAAACCATCTCAACGTACTTTCTAAATGAAATAAATAACTCTACTCTCCTTTCTTCCTGAACACACAACTCTCTAATATGTCATTTTCTTCATTTTTATAATATTCTTCTCACACCTAACACGCCCTTAAAGTTTTGTCCATCTGAACACTATTATACTTAAATTCTATTACTCTTATTTCCAACCATAGGCTCACTATTATACCACTTAACTCAAGTAACAACATAACCTCTCATGTAAGAAATCTGCCAGGCACTGCAAGACCTATCCCTTTACATCCAACCATAACCCTACTCCTTATCTACGTTTAGTTTTCAATACCTCCTCCTTTTTACACACCCTGCTAAACCTCTCTATCTAATCCTCCTCAAACTCTCTTCAGTATTCGCCACACAAACCACATTCAATCGTCATATAATAGGATAGGGCACCCTCCACTCTTTCATTCTCCATCCCCTGGCCTTCCCCACATCTATCTTTCTAACTTCCATCCATGATACATGATTGAATAACCAAGAGACAACACATCCCTAGCCATTCAACTCCGCTACTAATGTTAAACCAATCACTTCCGACCCATTTATTCTTCACATGTACGCTTCACTTACGTCATACGCATACTTTCTGAAGTTCGTTCAGAATGCCCCATCACAAAACACCATATTATCACTTAGCACCTTCCATCGACTTCCTATTAGTCCTATCATTATCGCCTGTTTGCAATACCATAAAACCTAACTACAATTTATTTCTTCTTCTCTCATTTTCTCAATCATACGTTTCAATGTATTAAGATTTGATCCACTCCTAAATGCACCTACTTCTTCACCAATCAGTCTTTTCCAGTCACTCGACGCAACCTTTTTTACCAAAAATAGCAAGCATATATCTTCCACAATATATAACATTTCAATAAACCTATATTCCCTATAAATGTACCTACAGTTACCTTCTTATCCCACCTCTTTTGATATCTAAGGTATTTATTATTAAGTATTATTATTATTATTATTTATTATTTATTATTATTATTATTATTATTATTAATTATTAATTATTATTATTTATTATTGTTGATGTATTTGAATTTGTGTATTGAGATACTTTTTCTTAGATACTTGTTATCGTGTACTTGGTTTCTTCGTTATATATCGCTATCGTAATCGTGATATTTAACTATATGCTGATGCTGTCTGTCATGACCTTCAATGCAAATGTAGTGAAACATTACTTTTCACTTAAAAAGGTTCTTCTTCCCCATATACTAATTTAATTTATAATCTTCGTGTCCTGGGCTTTATTAAAAACAGATTTCGACGTTCACACTATTTTTCGAAATTTAAGTGTTAAAATTTATATGGAAGATTCGAATTTAAGTTTATCACCGTAAACAATTAATTAATCTATTTCTTTTCTTGCTTGTGGTATTTTCAAGTTGGCCGTAAGACGATCGCAGTTTACCGTTAATTGATGATGACTTTCCCTTTCATTATTATAGTTATCCATTAGATTATGTGTATATGAATGCATATGTATATTTTGATTGTAGCGTAAAATTGGTATCGTTTAATTATGTATGAAATTTTAAGGCAAAATAATCGAAAACTTCTTGGATAGAGAGGCCAAAGGAGTCAATTGTACTTGGATTTCTGGAAGAGGAAGGTTCATTGTTGGATTATAAGATTTGAAGCGGTTCTTAAAATTTCCTGTTTTTATCTGAATAAAGGATTGGTGTTGCAAACTTAATGTTAGGAGATAATTTGTTGGAAGTTATAGTTTTTTACATTACTTTCCTTAATTAAGAATATTTGATTATTATGGTCATTACCAAAAAAAGGTTAATTTTCATTTACGGAGTTCGACAGTATTCGAAATTTTGAATAAAATGTCTGTCATTAAGATTTATCCGAAAGGTAGCCAAATATCCGTAAGTTTTTTAACATTATTTTACAGTTTTTCATGAATGCTGCGACACAACCAATTAATTGCCAATATTTTTCAAACTTTTAGTAAATATTCTATATGTATTGATAATCTCCATCTTACTTCAAGAATTTCTGCCAAATCTGTATGGTGTTTAAACATGTTTTCTAATTTGAGGTTATAAAATTCTGGTGACTGTCCAAGGAATTGTACGTTAACAATCACTAGCGTCATATTTTCCTGTTTCGGATAATCTTACTAGCATATATTTTTGTGTTATGAACTAGGAGAATTATATACTCTCACTAATCTGCGCAACCTATTTATTTTGCGTCATATTTTATTAACAGACAATATATACGATAAATATCAATATAACACACATTAATCGGGTATATTTATAAATGACACAACTTAAATTCTACCTATTAATTTAGCATTTATGGAACATTTTCATATATTACTTGCATTTTTGATTATATATATATATTTTTATTTAAATTTATACTTTTATTATTTTTTCAATACTCGGATTATTGTTAGATATTTAATCTCTCACTTATCGGGTTCAATCTCTATGGAGGAAGATCTTTTATCACAAAATAATATGTCAAATGATGTGGCATCACTTTCTTAGGTAAAAATGTGCGTTATTTGTTAAGTTTAGTTTTTTAACTTTTTAGGGGTTAATGTGGATAGGGTTAGACTTTAAGAGGCGGTAAATCTTTTATAGACGCTTTGGACTTAGGGTTATGAATTATTTTCTATGTATTAAAAATTTTACAGTGTTAGTTTTCTCAAAACTTATTTATAAATAT
This sequence comes from Trachelipus rathkii, assembly GCA_015478945.1. NCBI lineage: Eukaryota > Metazoa > Arthropoda > Malacostraca > Isopoda > Trachelipodidae > Trachelipus > Trachelipus rathkii. The sequence continues at coordinate 23,413 of JABUQX010039135.1, forward strand.
TAGCATTTTAATATAATCATGCTAAAAAGAGACATAGATATTTGTAGATATTTTATTTCATAATATTAAAAATTTCAATTAAAGACACTTTTGAAAGAGGCTATATAATCAAAAGTTTCTGCCTCTTCTGGGACTTGGGTGTAGATAAATTTGTCCATTTTTTTTGAATGGGAACACAATGTGATGTATTTCTTCGGAAGTGCTTTCGAAATTCTGGTGATATAGCTACGATTTTAGAAGAAGAGTGATGTAATTTCAATATGTTTGAAGTTTATGTAAAAATATATCGTACTTCTTAACCGATTCTTAATTATGTGATATTGTTTTAATCATTAATAAAAGAAAAAAGCGATAATTCGTTGTTGGTTTGCTAAGGAACAGGTTTCTCATGTTAACTAATGAATTTAGTATTATAGTGTATAATTTATTAAGAAACGAAATAGTTGTAAGTATGTCTCAATTAAACGTTCAATTTTAAGATCTTACTCGTGGTAGATAGGGCCATTAATTTTTTTTCTCATTTTAAATCTGGCTTTTTGAAATTGCATTTCAATGAGAAACACATTATTTGTTTTGCAAATGTGCACGTAGTAAAATAGTTTTACTCATTTTTACGTATTAATTTTTAAACCTAGGAGCTGTTTGACGATTCAACCGTCAATTCTCTCACACGATTTTCATAATCATAATTTCATAATATGTCTTGAACTTTATTTTCATGGGAAACACATCGCTCACTTTTTTCGAAAAGAGATCGTCATAATAATAATGTAGGTTATTAATGTCTGGAGATAATTTTAAAGTTATTATAAAATGCTATTTTCTTTCAGAAAAGATCCCTAAAATTTTTTATATTTTATCAGAAGTGTTATTTAATTTACTTAATTTATATTATGATATTTATTATTTGTTGGTGGGGTTAATATCCTTGGGCGGGGATATATAATTTGTGAGAATTATCTTTTAATTTTATAAATTTTTACGTAATTTTTTTACATTATCGCACAACATAATAAATATAGATAAATGAATTTTTCTCTTTCCTCTTGGTCTTTTTTTTGGGATATTGTGCGATAGTGCCATGATGGGTGATTAAATGTGATTTTTTTTGAATTTAGTGCTGAAATTTTGCGGATTTTTAAAAACGGATAATCTTATAGAGATGGTGTGAACAATATGTTGAGTTTAAATTTAGTAGTATGATAATTCTATGCCTATTTGATAATATTAATCTATACTTTTTAATGAAGATGTTCATAACGGAAACCTTAGCCAGAGTTGATAAATTATATAAAAATAATGAGAACAAGTTTAAAATATTTATAGAATGATAATTAAATTATATTTTGTTTATTAAACTTGGAGGAAGTCGGTGCAAATTTGACCGAGAAATTGGGTGCAGATTTTCAATAATCCGGTTAATTTAGTGATAGTGGCCTCATAAAGATGTAAAGTATCCTTTATAATTGGGCTACCCGCCCTTGAAATTCACAATATTGATTTCATTTAATTGAATAATAGTTTAAAAGTCCCTAGTTGGGACGCGCTTGGGTTCCCTGTATACCTAAAAAATTGGGTTAGGGGCTGGAGCCCCCCCCCCATATCATTTTTTTGTTAAAAATTTTCAACGTGATCTTCCATTATTCTGTCATCCTTAGGCTCTGTAAAAACGCTTTTCAGCGAAATATTATATATTTACGATATATATATATCATAATTATATATATATATATATAATATTGATATATAAGTAGATATATATACATATATGCAATTAAGTGCAAAAATTTCTTAAAGTAAAACTGATACAAGTTAACCTGCATTCGATTTTCTCATTCTTTTGACAATGAGTTTTGAAAATTTCATACTTCCTTGATTTATACTAACAGATATAAAACTATATTTTTGATAAAGTTTACATTTATAAAAAGTCATATTACATTAATTATATAACTTATCGAATTACCTGTCATAGGATAGGCCATTCGATTTTTGAGAATTTGTTTTCATTTTGACAAGTTTTTCCCACCCACCCCTAATTAACCAGGTGCTCAATGATTGTCAGACGTGGTTAGTATTTCAAGTTGGCTAACACTCTAACTTTCATTTAAGTAATGTGGTCATTTGATCGCTCTTTAATGGCGAAAGGTTCAAGTTTTGACACTCAGATGACCTTTCAAAGTTTTTGCCATTATAAAATTCAATGATAAAAAGAATAGATAGATGTTCTAGAAAAAATAAATTTTTATCTCAATTAATTAAATAAATAATATAGTAGTTGTAATTATGGTTAAATTGTTAATTATCTTTAAATTAAAAAATTACAAATTATTATGTAATTTTCCTCTAGATAAATCTATACAGTTTTACACATGTGATTGTTGCCTTAAGGTTTCTGTTTGTAAACTTCTAATGGATTTTATTTACGATAAATCTAGCATTGTTCGTTTGATAAATTTATTTTTTACGTATATATTGCATTTTAAATTTTTGCTAATTTTTGATAATAAATTTTGTTTATTGAAATATTATATAATTCAATTTAAAGTTTATTTAAACTTAATTGCTCACGTAACCTCGGCATCGTTCGTTGATCGACTATAGGCGAGAGCGACCGGGAGTCATTCCATCTTAATTTACTGGCAACTTGTCATCAGTTAGACTCCGATCGCCATGATTTTGCATTCCGAGTCTGAAGTAGATATTAATGCGAGATTCATTTATAATGCAGTGCTTAAGTAGTCAAATAATTTTTTGATGAAGCTATATTTTTTCAAAACAGCTTTTCCTTCAATTTTTGTAGAGGCGTCCTCAACGTTGTCGAGGAGACTGTGCTCATATTCATTCTTTTGTTGTTTATTGTTTGCTAGCCGGCAACATTTGAAACTTCCTTCCGTTAGATGTTGATCCTAGGAAAATTTGTGTAGTTATGTCATTCATAAAGTCTTTCCTGGACAATATCTGATAGGACCCCACTTAAGTGGCTATTCAGCCCCCTTCTTCCTATTTCGGAGATATCTTAGTAAAAAAGGGCTTCTGTGTTTGATTCGTGTCATAATGTCAATTTTGATAAGTGTGTTAATGTTGTGCTAACAAATCAGTCTCTTCTTGTTGAATTATTTCAGTTTAGAATAACTCACCTGAAAAGTGGACCCACGATTTTATCCTAATATTTATACAACTTCCTGGTTAGAAATAGTTTCAACGGTTTGAATTAAAATTCGATTGCCCACGTTATTTTTAGTCTTTCAGTTTTTTATCCTGATCTATAAAAATCCCGCGTCATCATATTTCAACCTACCTTTTTTATTTCGTCTTAAATTTTTATTGATAAGTTTTATTTGGAGGTGGAGAAATCTTCGAATTTATTTCTATTCTTTTAACTCTCTCTCTCTCTTCGGTCGCGAAAGCTTAAAAGTATGATATTTACAAACACATTTTGTACCCAACGTGATTTGTATAACTGAATTTTTGTGTTATTTTTTTACATACAAACATTTAAAACCCCACATTAAAAATTTAGCAAAAACGCTAAATGGGAAAATTGGAAAATAAAAGATTTGAGAAATGATTACTCAATAGTAATATGGATGCTTATAGAAAAGTTCAAAACTTAAGATTTGTTCAAGAGTAATAGTTAATAAAATTACATAGTTAAATAGAAAATAATATAAAAAACGGCAGAAATTGAATGAATAGAAATCATGTGAAATGAAATTATAGAGAAAAATCTTCGTAAAAGTAGTTGAAAATTAGAATTTCAAATTAAAATAAGTAGGTTGGTCAGAAATTAATTAAAAAACACCATAAATAATTGAGGATCATTTTTTTAGTTAATATTTAAAATTGTTTAATATAGAAGTTGTAGTGTTACGCTGAAATATTAGGAAATTCAGGAAATTACTATAATCAAGAGAATCAAAATTTAATACGTGTTCATAATTTAGTTTCTTATGTGAAATGCGTGACATTTCAAAGTCGTGCTTAGAGAAGCGGCGAATCTTTGTCTATTCAAAGGGTTATTGTATAAACAGATTCCGTATCAAAGATTTTACAGCTTTAAATATTATAAATGAAAATAATCGATATTTTTTATTATAATATTTCATATATATATATTATAAATAGTTTTTATATACAATTATTAATTTATTAAATTATATTTTATTTAAGAAATATAAAAAATCGTCTTAATAACTGATCACGTTTCAAAATATTTTCCGATATTTTTTCAAATATTTTGACTCAAATTATATAATAGTGACGGTTGATAAATGTACTCATTTAATGGATCAGAATCGTATATTATCATATAATTATACCATATATTGAAATTAGAATTTTTTTATTAATACGTATGAAATATAATTCCTATATATATAATATATGGCGTAAGATCACAATATTGGCTCCCCCGTTTTCTGCACTCCCGTTTTCTGCAATGATTTACTAGCTCGTGATTAATATAATATAGATTTATGGTATTTCATTAAGTTCAATGTCGAGTTTTTTCTACATAGATTCTTCGTGTAAAATTCATCAGCCGCGTAATTCCGTGCATGAAAATTATCCGTAAATACTAGTGGTATAGAGCGACCGATGAGTAATATGATGTTAACGCTGCTGGTCGGATCGGCAAATAGTTAGTTCCCTTTTATGAATATGCATTTATACTCTGTTTTTTATGTAAATAAATAGATTTTCAAAATTTCCCTCTGTTGAACAGCTCTTGCTTTATTTCTTTTCTTTTAATGAAAAATTTTACTAGACTAAATGGCTGGAGTCTCTTTGTAATGATATTCTAGATTTCTTTGAGGACAATAGCAAAGTTTATCGAAGTTTCAATTCTTCACTCTACTGTATAACACTTTGTGTTCTTTCAACGATAGATTAATCGGTTCCTAACATAATATTAATTGTAAACAGCAGCCATTTCCACATTAATAATAATTTTGAATTAATTTTATTTCCTATATATTTTATTCGCTTATTTGTTTTATTTATTTATGATTTATTATACATTATACTTCATATTATATAATTTTGATTTATTATTTCATCATCCCATTTATTTAGTATAATACTTTCATAGTATTATATTGCCCTTTTTATTTATTATTGATTATTAGTATTTTATTGCTTTATATTATTTTATTATTTAGTTATTGATTTATATTAATTTAATTATATTTACTGTTATTTTCTGCTTTCGTAGTACTAATTATATAGAAAATCTATTAAGTTATGATGATACTATTATTGTTATCGTCTATTCCACTGGAGTAATACATAAATTTGTGTTTGTTATATAAGTTGTCTTCGAGAGTTGACAGAGTTTTTTTTAAGTTTTGCTGCGCGACTAATCCTGTTTACAAGAGTATAATAAAGTAATAGGCAATACAACTACGATAATTGATTCGATAACTGTGTTGTCACAAACATATTTCGAGAAATCCTGGTTAGAAGGTATAAATCGCATAATAAATAAGATAATACCTAATATTATATACATATTCAAGCGAGGCTGTTTGCATATAAAACATAAATTATATGCTAATATAACGTCTAATAATTATCATATAGATACGTTCAAATTGTAAATTAAAAAACTGAATAATAAATAAAATATACAAAGATGTAGAGACACAATTTGTGTACCCTCAAAATTTTATCGATAATTCAAAAAACTCGTTTTCTTTATCCGGTTATGATCTGTTATATAATTCCGCAGTAAATATCCAGGAAAAGTCAATTAATTCATAAATTTATTCTCGATTCGTTTTAGGTATAAATCATAATATCGTATGGTGAATTACTCTGATCCACAACTGTATCGTCCAAAAGCCGAGTGTATATATATTTTATAATAATGACTATTTCTAATTCTAATCTCATCCCACTAATCAGTATGCTCTATCTTGAGATTGATCGCGCATAGATATAAATTTTCCTCTGCGGATAGTTCATGTAAGCTGAGGTAAGTATAAAAAAGGATAATAATGTATATGGGAGATCTTTAGACAGATATTACACCAACCAGTAGACTAGTCAGTTTACTTACAGTAGACTATAATCCAGAAGTAGACTTCTAGAAGCTCAGTAGTAAGTAAACTTAGATGAGAAGAGAGTAGACTCTCTATATTCAGAATAGACTATGAATAAGTTGAACTAGTAGACTAATTCCGCAGTAGACTTCTGAGAGTTAGCACTAAGTAGACAACGATTTAAGAGAGTAGACTTTTACTGTTCACAGTAGACTATGAATTAAATAACTAGTAGACTAGTTTACACTTTGCAATAGATTGCACTTCAGAAGTAGACTCTGTATTCATAGTAGACTATGAATACTCTAATCATTACACTGGTTTTACGAGGTTGCAATAGACTGATTTCAAAGCAGACTTTTGATACCTCAGAAGCATAATCCAAGTAGACTTAGATGATATGAGAGAATAGACCTAGTAAGAGGGAGCAGGCTTCCATTTTGCTTAAAGAATGAGAATTTCGTCACCTTCCTATATTCTTTATTGAAGTAATCAACTGATGATAAAGAAATAATTTAAGATACAAACCTAATTTAACATTACATTTTCAGAAAATTAAATACAGTATTTATATTTGATAATAGCCATTCTCTTTTAAAGGACAAGCAATATATAGTATGGACGACAAAATTTACTTTCTTTATCTTATTTATATTATATATTATATAAATCTATTATATATATATATATAATATATAGTATATATGATAATATTTTATATATATATATTATATTATATATATATTATAATATATTAAGAGGATGAAAGTTTTTAAAACACAAAAGTCTGGTGTCCTTAGTAGCCTGGGTTTGAGTGTAAATAAAAACCATTATGACAAAAAAAAAAAAAAAAAAAAAACAGTAGGTTTTACATTTTTAACATATTTTTATTGTCGTCGTCTTTATATCTTGTTCACTTGATACTTAAGATTTTCAAAATGTTAAAAATCTATTTAGAAGGATAATGGTTACAAAGAATATAAGAGACGTTTTTATATATTTATGCTGAGGGAACATTTTGTTACAGTTGAAGATGCGAAATTTAATTTAAACAATGTTTATTTTGAATAATTTTTCTTGTAAATCTATAGTTTTCTATGTATTTCCATCAGCATCACTTAGTATTTATGACAAATAAACGGAAATTGACGTATAAATGTCAAAATGTGAACAAACTTTTAATATCAGTTTGCTGTATTTTTTCAGAGCTTAATTTATTATTATTAGTTGAAATGTAATTATAAAATATAAGGGGAAACGAACCTGCAGGAGGGCAAACAAGAATAATAATTAATAAATACCTTCAAAAGAAGAAGATAAAAAAAAGGTACATGACTGCAAATGATTCCCTTTGCTTTTCAAAAGTTTAAATGAACTAGCACCAAAAGATCAAGATAGTGAGAGTTTATATAATTATAATGGAATTTGAATAGCAAAAAATATATAACAATCTGCAAATGCTATTCAAATATTCAAATGAGATTAAATAATCACTAAAGAAGTTTTCACATTCTGAATTATGATAAGAAAAAAACAAGGTCGTAAATTTAAATTGGACGCTTCAAAGTTTATATAAGATACTTAAAAAAGTATTATTGACATATTTCAAAAAGACCATAATATCTTGCGGCCTGCAGAAAGAAAATCATGTCCTTAGAATAGACAGAAATCATAAAGTTTTATGAGGTGAGTAAATAAGTATGTTAAATGAAATACCATCCTATTGGTTTAATTTTAAACTTATATAATATTTGGTAAATACACTTTAATTAAAGTATCAAATAATAAATTAAAGTAAATCAATAATATTGTTTAAATTAAAGAGGATATTTGCAGGAAAATTTTTATAAAGAATGAAATCTATCATAGTCTTAGTTAACAATGGTTATCAAATTTTGATGCTTTCATTAATCTTTTGCGCTCAGTTTTAATTGATAATAAAAACGTATTGCTATAGAATTGAGGGACATTATTTTTACAGGACCAAAGGGAACTGTAGAGAAGGGTTTACTGTACTTCAAAACATGCCTTTAACTACCTTCTCAAATTAATTTAGATAGAAACCCAGATAATTGAAGTGCAAAGAAATCAAAAAAACTGATTAAATTAGAGTCAAAACCAGTTTTCTTATCAAGATTTAATCAGAAACTGATCAAGGAAAGACATTATCAAAAATCAGCATTGAGGGACAACATTCCAAGCAGTCCTATGTTGAATGCTTGCGAACATCTTCAAACAATGATTCTATCCTTATGCATAATTGAGAATGGTCTAAGTAATCAAACAAACAGTAGGCATACTAGACACTAGTCGAAAGTTAGTTTGGAACAGGTAAATGCAAAATTAGATATCAATGAACGATTATGTTGTAGAAATAGGTAACTACTTTATCATAAGGTCTGGAAGGATTATATTTAATTTTCAATCTTTTTTCAAGTATCAAATAAGTGATAGGGCTGGTGCAGCAATCGCTTCTTATGTATTAGTAGACTTTGGCTTAATAACAAGAGATAAAATTGCAAAATGTTAATTGAAGTAAGTATAACCAGAATTTTTGGATACTACCTGACAATTATTACAATACTTATCCAATATAATATTAAAAATCAATGATACAGATTACATTCATTACTCGCAAATTATTGATGAGAAAAATATAACTTGACCTTTTTTTACACTTAGCCAAAGCTTTTCAGAAATAAGTCATCGAGTAGCATCCAAAGAGATTGAGGTAGAGGGAAATTGGTGAGTCCCATGGTTTACATAACTTAACTGGCATTGGTTTACGATGGAAAGAGGTGCAACTCTTAAGATCTCTGAAGGGAATGGCATAATACTTACACGTCTACAAATAACTGGAAGGACCATTAATTGTATCACTGGCGAGACAGGAAATAAAATTTAATATTTTAGACTTACATTGTAATCTTAAATTGGTGTCAGTTATTTATTTTAAACTGTTTCTGTGAAATCAAATTACAAACTTCAACTTATTATTTTTACCATTAACAAGTTATTCATTTTTTCAGACGAATTCTATCTTGACCAATTTTAACCAGAGAGCGGAAAAGGAATTGATATCGCCATGGAATCTATAAGAGAGTTTGTGGTACGGACTTGGAAAATAGATTATCTCTGGTGAAGGCAGATGAAAAAATGAATTGTCAGCAAATAAGATATTAAATAAGAAATAGAAATTAAAATATAGAAAAAAAAAATATACGACTATGAATATTCTGTCTTTGTGCATCTAAAATGAGGTACCATTAGAGGCATGTTTTATGCAGACGAAATGCCATAACGATAAGGTCCCGATTAAGTTATGCCAGGCGTCAATTGCTCGAACTAATATGGAAACGTGTCTGAAATGGGAAGTTAAAATTTGTAAGGAACTTGTGCACGCAGTAATATTAACAAAACCACGTAAGTTATAAGCAACCCATTGGGTGAATATTTTATAGCAATGATTAGCTGGATGAAATAAAGAGAAGTTAGGTAAGAGCTGTAATTAAATTGCTAAATATTAAAGGTCCTAATGAAATATTTACTTGTGAAGATGATTTTGAAGGTTGGGTGGTTGAAAGTGAAAGTGAAGATGAACCTGAAGAAGATGATAGAGGCTAAATATCCTCCCATAAATAAAGGTATCAGGACATTTTTAAAGCCTAAAATAAGTTTCAACGCATCAATTTAACACAACATAACCCCAATTTTACAATGAAAAACATTCCACCCATTTTTAAATTGCAATGTTTCAGAAGTGCGTAAATCAAGAATTTAATTTTATAACCTTTTTAAATTGAAGACCACGATTGCCACAGTCAACATGTGGAAAGCATTTAAAGCTAGTTTAATGAGCTTCTTTAGCGTAGTCCGGTTATGATCGTAGGATGGACATTTAATTAGAACATAACTTCGATCCGAAAATTGCATGAAAGACTTTTGTCCTCAAAAGTCAATTATAAATTTAGACTTAAGTTATTTATCTACAAGTTTATGTTTAATTTAGGGCTATTCTGTACTGAATAACTAATACAGTATATATTAATAAATTAGGTAGAAACAAATATTTGGATATTCGTATGATTTGACGAAGTCATATAGAACAAACACTTTTAAATAAAAATTAATATTGTATACAATTTTTAAAACCTATTTCGCTAGAACTAAATATTTTTATATCAGCTAAATGCTGTTTAAAATTTAATTGCTGAATCCTTGTACCTAAAATTATGACTGTAGTTAGAAGTAAAAAAAGTTACAAACATTTTTTCAACCAAAAAAAATTCCAGATTTCTTAACTTTTTGAAATGAAGGTAAGTGGGCACGACCTAATTCATGCCTTACCACTGATTTTCAATCATGAAATATTCTTTAATACAAAGCAAAGTAATACAATGGCTGATTTTCTTATTTGAATTTTTTTTAATCTTCGATGTAATTTAGTAGATATTTATATATATATATATATATATATAATAATATATATATTATATATATATATATATATATATATTATATTAATATATATATATTATATTATATATAATAATATAATACATGGGGTCGCCCAGATTTCAACTCTAGGGGGGGCAAGCTTCACAAATTTTATATAAAGGCTAATTACATATAATTTTATCATAATATATATATTATATATATATTATATTATATAATAATATAATATATATTATATATATATATATATATATTAATATAATATATATATAATATATATATATATACATATAGCCCTGTATGTTTTAAGAGCTCCATCAGATTTTTGACTTTTTTGTTTGTTCTTTTTTTACATATTTATGAATATGATGATAATAACAATGAATTTCAGTTGGTGCATGAAATGATTCAAAGGATAATGACCAAATTTTAAACTAATTATTTAAAATTCACATTTATAATTCAATAAAATTTAAAAAAAATGAATATTCGAAAAGTACGACACTTACAGATAAAACAATTACATATTAGAAATCATGGTGTTAAGTTTATTACAAAAATGTAAAAAACAAAGAAAAACAAAAAAAACTATTGTTTTTCATGAATGACATAGTGGAAAGATCACCAACACTTACAAGAAAAAACCAATACATATTTGAATCGCGTAGTAGAAGACTTATTACAAAAGTAAAAAGAAATTTTTTTAAAAAAAAATTAAAAAAAAAAAAAAAAAATATCTAGGGAAGCAAGTTTATGATGAGTTTTGTTTTTTCCATTACCCGTAGGGAGGAGCGAGGACCCCGCGACAACCAAATACCAAAGAGCGTGGGTTCTCGGGATACTTCCGGAGGGGGAGGAATGAGTCAACCTGTAAGTTCCCGGAAGGCCGATGGACCCGATTCTGCTTCTTTGCGGCTACTTGGATATTCTTTAGTTTAAAAAAAAAAAAAAAATTAAAACTGACGGAGTCGTTAAACCCTAATGTCTATATATCTTTCTCTGAACATATGTCGTCACCTCAATTGTACCTTTAGACAATATCACTAGAAATATATGAAAAAAACAAAAAAAAAATTCAAAATGACGGAGTGACTAAAATAACAGCATATATATATATATATATATATATTATATATATATATATATATATATATATAATAATATAATATATATATAGTGATTATATATATTATATTTATTACTTTATATATATATACTTATATATAGATATGAAACGAAGACAAAAAATAGAACATTTGTATGGAATATGTAAATGATTAATATTTTAAAAAAAATTTATAATTTTTAATTAAACAACTAGTAAATATCAATATACATTAATCCAATATGTGGAAAGATTCAATCAATGATATAGAAGCAGTGGCAAATTGATAAATTATTACACGAAAGTAATTTTTCCTTGGGTTCAAGTAAACTTATTCAACTACTGTATGAACTAAGAATTAATATAATTGCCTCAAAGACAACAATATTATCAGTTGAACACTTCCCATATAGACGATTCGTCCTCGGAACCTCGTCGCTTAATACTTGCCACATATTTAACATTACGCAGCAAAAGTCTTTACGCCGAATTCCTTACAGGACCACGGAAATGAAGATTCGGTGAATAAGGAGTTGCTTTCTCATTTTCATTACTTTGTATGCTGAGCCCAATGGGCGTCTTTGGGCGAGAGTGACAAATAATTACAATTCAAAGTTATCTCTATCGGAGCCGACACGCGGATAATGAAAGTCTCAGTCTCCTCATTTTATAAGATTGCGGGATACATACTGAACTCTTTTTCTTACTTCAAGTTCTTCCTACTCAAGTTCTTGTCACTTCCACAGAATTATCTCGTACGCTATTTGGCTGCTTCTTCTAATCCTTCCTCTTAGCGTTTTCCTGGGATGGCATAAGATTATTCTGAACTGACTTTAAGATACAATTGTGTGTTGATGGTGTTCTGGCGTAGATCAGTGCATGGTGATAAAAAAAAGGATGATAGATTTAGCTGGGAATTCTGTTAAATTTGAGTGAATATTTTTCACAAGATAGAGAAACCCGAATATAAGTATCAGATGAATTAAAAATCCTAGATAGGATTGTATTTAGGATTTGTCCCAGTATGGAGCTTACCGTGGTGGGCAATTTTTGTTAGCGTGTCATGGGTTATTAGGCAGAGATGACCTGCTGATCACGGACGCCTACCCGAGAAATCTCCGCTACTAGATGAGCATCAGTCAGATCAGAAGGACATCTACCCGTGCAATTGTCGCTTAGTCTACTCGCGATTGATTAACTCTTTAACACTTCATCAGATGCATTTTATTTCTCATTACAATCTTCCTGTACTATGCGTGAGCTCCTAAACAATTTACCAACAATATTATTATATGTGCTCTAGCTAGACGAGATTGTGTGTAACCCCCGATGATCCAGGTTTTATGGTTTGGAGAGCGCGCATTTTTAGCAACTGCCATTCTAACTTCGAGGTGCGACTTATTCTCACGATCTCATATTGCGATAGCCATGATGGAATGAGGGATACGTACTAACCATCTCTGCCAGAATCTGTAGACTGTGCAAACTGGAAAAGCCTGCTTCATTCTCTATTGTGCTCGGTATTTTCCCTCTTCACAAGGAATACAATGGTGTTATCTATGGACTCCATCGAGTTCATCATGTACATGCTAAACTCAACTGATGTTCACTGGTGTATTTGTTTACATACAATCCTGGTCTGCATAGGCTACTGTGGATGTTTGGTCATTAACCTTTTCTTATTTCGAAAAGACAGTCATTTTTCGCGAAGACAATAAACTAGTCAATAATGTCATTCTTCCCACCAGTTATTTGCGCATTTCTGGTATGTGGTTCCCAAACCATTTACGTACTAACATTTGTTTGTGATGAAAGAGAATGAAGGCTCGTATATCAATGACTCTCTCTCTAATCCCCTTTTCTGACCACATTCAAAAGCTCCTTCCGGATACCTTGCTCTCTTCGCCAAGAATGCATAGAGATCAGGGATCAGAAACTCACTCAAAGCCCCACGCAATTTTGCGGGATATCAAGTTCTCTCTGGCTCTGACAAATCTTCAATTGGCTTTCGCCAATTGGTTTGTTGCTTATTTACACAGCGCTTTTCACCAAGATTCAAAGTCTCAAATTCACCAATCCTCTTTGATCATACCGTGAGCCTCTTGTTTTCGAAATAAGCTAAATGACGGCAAGCTCGCTCACTGAAATGCCTGTTCCCTGTTATTGTCCAGAATTTCACCTCTATGCTGTGATATCCTTCCATACTGCTATAGATAACGCGTCTGTACTACGCTCCACGGGATTCTCTGTATACCGTGTGATTTCTACTCCTGGATGGATTCCTTCTATGCTAGTTACACATAGAAAAATGATTTTTTCTGATGAATTGATTGGTATGTGGAAGATTATATTTCTTATACCCTCTTTTCAAATGACTTTTCTCAATGAAACTTTGACTCAAGTTCTCCAATGCCGAAATAATATTTCGTGAAGAGCTGGGCAACTATGTTGCACACGTCCCTATCTTTGGATGCTATTACCCCGAATCGTGGAATAAAGAACGCACAGATTCGTAAAAGATTTCTAACATCATGTACACACAGGAAATAGTACACCATCGAACATTCATTGGCGTTTTATCGAATAATTCATTTATTTAATACTTGTACTTCTCTGATTTTCCTTCTGGATAGAATGCGAGAAATTTTGATAGAGTACTAGCACAGCTCTCCAACATAAGTGGTAATTAATATACTACTCTATGATTTAGCTCATGTCCGCTTTACAAACCGCATGTTTTTTTTACAATTTGACACACGCTCGACTTACACTGGCAGAACGCCGCATTTCAGGAGGAGTGGGTGGAGTTTAACGTTCTCATTATTTGTCACTCAAGTAAATTAGCAGATTGACTCACAGAAGCACGGTGTCACCTTCTTATGTTTCAAGTGGATTTAAATTGGAGTTATAGCCCATTACAGAAAGATGGCTGAAATTGTATTTCAGAACTTTCCACACAGGATACAGAGAGTTGGCAGGAATCAGCACTTTAGAAGACTTAAACCGCAACACCTATAATACAGTATGGATTCTCTTACTAATCATTCGAAGACTAAAATCATGTCGACACGGTTGAAGAACCCTTTGTCGTTCGTCGATGCGGTATGAGTCGAAAGGTGAGTGTTATGGGTACGCAGGTTGGAAAGTTCCCTGGTTACAACACTTGATTTAAGTCTGATCAGCACGAAGAATACCTACTATAATAGAAAAAGACGCGTTAAAATCAGCACCGAATACATGCAATTGCCGCGCAAAGATGGTGAAGGTTCATAACAACATTACGCACCTTCTGTGATGTACTAAGTATTATAAAAGCTTCTTTATATTTCTTTGATGATAGCCCATCCAAAAGGCAGGGTGAAACCAGAGGCCCCCAGAAATAGCATGAGGCAGTCACTAATACAACAGGCGGAATTTGAGACCCAGTATGACTATTATTCTTGTAGCACACTCGAGAGAAGGATAAAAAGTCTGCAGTTCTAAAGCAGAACTTCCCCACGTTTTTCCTTATTTACAGCCTTGCACCTTCTATAATTAGCACTTAGCTATCCCGTGTTATGTCGTGAATTTCGTGAAATCGATTCATTATTTTTTATGTTATTGTTATTATTTTGCGCATAATGCTAAAAACTATTCCTATATTGTGAAAGTAGAGCATACTCGTATCGGTATGAACGTTCCAAAGACAATTTAAACTCTAAAATGGAGCTTATTCTAACTTCTTCTCATCTCTCAGAGATTATTTATAATAGATAGTTACAACTCACAAGGGTTGAGCACGTCCCCATCAGCGCTGTGTGAAATTATCATGTCGCAGATTTAGGAGGAATAGACTCGTACAGGTTAAGACGAGAGCGGTCTCTTTATCTAAAAGTGAGAAGAAGGAGCAAATTGAATGTATAGGTTGCAGTTACTAAGCAGCGAGTGCAAGTAAATCGCATATGAGTTTAGAGCGTTAGTATTGTGACAGTTAGAAGAATCCATTTAATGAAAACGCAGAAGATAAGCGTAGAAGACCAACAGAAACCCTGAGGAACACACTATTGACAGAAAAAGAAGAAGGAGTTGCGCCCATTAACACAGACGATTATTTGAACGCGATTTGAAAGAAAAGCTAGCACATAGTAGAGCAAGAGACAAGGAGGAGACTCTAAAAGAAGGGGAGTTGGAGTAGCATTGAGCTAGACGAGTGCCAATTAACCGCAGCTCAATTGCTTTCGTAGACGTCAAATTGCCAAACGCAAAGGTATCCCCTTAGTATCCTTAAAGGGGCACCGGAGCGAAATCAATATAATTCTGGCTTAAAAGGATAGGAGATGTAGCTACAACGAGTAACATGCTCAGCCGTGCTCACGAGCAGTCCCCCTTATTGACGTTTATACTCACACGCGGAAAAGAAAGCTTGAGGATGTCTCAGCATTGGTCTAGAATGAGAGCTCTCGCAGAGGGTTTTCAATAGATCTAATATCATAGCTCACAAAAATACAACAACGTTATAAGGGTCTCCACCTGTTACTGGCATACGAGAGAGGGCTTCCGTTTTTAAGGAATAGGTGTGTACATATTCGCGCTTCCCAAGCACGTGAAATAAGGAGTTGGCCTATTATTGTCCATGATACGAGCTTCATGCTGAATTAATAGTTAAAGAGAGGTCGGGAGAGTCAGCACCGAAGCAAATTCCCCTCTCTAAGAACGTTCTTGGGAATTTTCAAAACTCATACAACGGGGCCCACATTCCCAGCGCTTTCGTTCCAACATTCATGATATATTTTAGTACAATATCCGGATACTTTCATGTTAAAGAGCCTAGGAAACCGGCTCTGAAAAACTTGTTATTTATTTGGAAATATAAATATAACTTAGAAGCTTGCCAGAAATGCATCCCTTTAATATTGCGCTCTTGGAGTAATGTCAGAGGCATCGCCTGTTTGAATATATGTAATCTCTTCCGTCATAATTTGATATTTTTCACCATACAAAATTAAACTTATGTATGTTAGGAAGGGTAGTATCTTCAAAAAGTTATATCACTCTCACTGGTAAGGTCCTACAATCTTGCGTGAAATGAATGTTTCTAGATGTTTCTTGTTTCTTTGTGCTCTACAACATCATATGGAGAATGTTCACAAAAGCGTAATGCTATACCAAATGGTCAGATTATTGTGACTGTAATCTATACAGCGTAGCTCCAAAAATCTGGACCTAAATGACGTATTTGAAATATCGTACCGAATAGGGGGCTTGAGCCCTTGTAGTCATCTTATCACCTGCGACAATAATGCGAAAGTACGAGGATTGCTTTGTGTCAGTAGTCTTTATAGGATAATTAATTGTGCTCTATATCCAATTCCCCCGTTCTCCACGTATAAACACCTCAAAACTCTCTGAAAGCTTCATATCCTTGTTCATTTTATGTTTAGTTCGAACAAGGTTATATCCCCGCAATACTTATATAAATTAGGAGTGGTAAGTAGGAGTTTATTTTTAATGTATACTCACATTATAATATATACTATTTAGCAGGTAGTAGAATAATTCTATATCTACTGTATTTTCTGATAAAAACCTAAGGATATGAACGGTAATCTATAATATATATACGACTATATATATATATAGTATATAAATATATTATATTATAAATATAAAATATTATATATATATATATATATATAAATTTTATTTAGATGTAAATTTTAGCTATTATTATAATATTAGATAACTTGGGTCTCTCTTCTTAGTTATACTACTATATATATATTATATATATATATATTATATATTATAGTATATATATATATTATATATGTATATAATATTGATATACAAAAACTATATTGTTATATACTGCATATCAATACAATATATATTGTTGACTGCAAATTCAAACGATGTTACAAGAAATAGATTAAGTATAGCAACTATGTTGAAAATGCATAATTTTCATCATGATTTGAAATGAAAAAAGTTTTTTCAAAATAAGGCTAACACTGATATGGGACAAAGTAAAGACTCATGTGTTACAAATAATTATCTACTTTTTAAAGAAGTAAATACACAAATTTTTTAATATTAAAGTAAAACGCTTACGGACTACACAGGAATCTCTAATATGCCATGATCTATGATAATTGAACCCTATAAATCTACACCTGAGGCGGGTGTGAGATAATAAAGTGGTTAAGTTGAGTTGAATAATTTCCAATGTACTTTTGAACTTAAACATTAATAAATAGATTTTGAGATCCGTATCATGAACGACAAATAATCCCTAAATTATTAAATACAATAACAATATCACACACAATCTAACTCGTAAAAAAGGAAACAATTATAAGAAAGACTTAGATAACCGACATTGATCGACCTAGTGAGCTTTTAGTCCCCTACCACCACCACCCAAATTAAAAGAGACCAATATAAAATGAGTAAGACGACTCCCCGCCAGTATCGCCAAGACAGGAGTAAAAACGTTTCGGTGTTCCAGGGGTAAAGATACAACATGACCTTGGACTATGCTCAATGAGAGAAATACATGTGAAAAATAGTACATCACCAATTGATCTCCATATTAAAACATTGATATGATGATATATTAAGCTACAGTATAATATAAGAAATATTTTAGTAATTAGAGATACTCATAGTTAAATCCCTACTATACCTTATATAATACTAATGATTCTAAGCTCACTAAATGTAGTTGTTTAAACCATATATATGAGTTAGATATTACTACGAAAATAATTACCTTTAGACTAAATCAAATAAGGAGTCGTTTTATTAAAATTGACCGGATACTTTATTGGAAATAAGCTGGCGCACCCGGATTTACCGCGACACCGAGTGTCATTAAAAGAATAGTGTTTTAGGATTTAAAACTAAAAATTTCGAAGAGTAACCCCGAATTCCCTTTTTTCGTTGACTCATAAAAAGACTAAGTAGAGATTAAACCAGACTTTTTTAGGGGGCCCAATACTGAAACCTCGCACCCACCTGTACTCTCCCCCCCCCTGAGCCCCGACGCACTTATATATATAATATATTTATATATAATATAGGTAAGGTTATCACTATTATACAACAGATGATATTACTGGTCACTGATATTACTGCTTATGAATTAAATTATCGAAGTATCTAAAATGTTAATGTACTAGCCTACTGAGTATATAATATAGCTAAAATAATATTAGTCCGTTGCTAAAAACTGAAGAGTTAAGATTAAAATGGAACGTTTTGAAAACAACTTGCTTTTTCACAATCCGGCCCTTTGCACATGTAATTCGAATATTTTAAAAATGCCCTTTGGTTGTTAATAAGAATGGGATCCGGGAACACATTCCAACGTTGGATGATGTTGGCAATTAGGAAATTGGAAGACATTACCGTCGGTGTCCGTAAGTCTAGTTGTTAATTATAGATTTGATAATGTTCACGTTCATCTCAGATATTAACATACCAATACAGAACATGATCATCTAACCACACTTTGGAATCGTTGATCACCTTTCCTGCACTAAGAGAACAAATAAACATTAAACAAAAATGTGGTTAAACACACGTTTAACAAACTTTGTTAGAAAACCTTAAGAGTTATAAAAAATACTATTTATATTAAGAGCGGTTTGATTTGTTCTCTACTACTGAGATATTTGATCTAAAGTAATCATGGGTATCCCTCC